>CAJRST010001113.1:19082978-19103160 GCA_907169785.1 Menidia menidia
GGGGGTAGGTCCAAGGGATTTGAGTAAACCATCTGTTGACCAAAGCTTTTGGAAAAGAGCACTAATATGGATTTAGGATATTATTCTCTGCAGGTGGGATGCTCGAAACCCCCATGGATTTTACTATTGGGGGGGGCGGGGGATGGGGCCTTAGGAATAATGAAAAAAAAGATTTCAAAAGAGGAACAATTCAAAATGGACGGGACAAAGACGCTGTATACTTCAGCCCCTCCCTAATCCCCACAACTCATTCATAGCCCAGCAGATGCAGGTATGAAGATTAAACAAAGGGAGGGGGGGGCGGGGGGGGGGGGAGGGGGGGGGGGGACATGTCAGATGATGAAACCAATTTTGGATCATATCCATGTAAGGTTTCTATGTCACGTCCCTCCTCCCAGGCTGACCCTCCCGCTGGCTCTGGCCCGGTCCAGGCCCCCCCCACCGGTGGTGGTCCAGGCCTTGTTTCTGGGACTTGGCCCCTGATGGTTCCCTGTTTATCAGGATTGTACAGAGTCAGTAAGCTGCCCGGTGCTTTCCCTGCATCTGCATCAGAAGTGGAGGCCCGGAACAGCCAGGGTGAGGCCGCTTACAAGATCTGGACCAAATCTTCTTAAACTGAGCTCTCTGTGTTTCTCTAAATATCCCCATCGGTCAGCGGCAGCTTAGAACATGCAAAAAACAAATCAACAGAGGTATTTGCCAAAGCTACTTTAAACATGACTCACGTTTGAAAATACAACTCCTGAGAGACAGCTTTTCCCTCTTTCTGGTCAAACGGTGCCCAGAAAGCCCCAGTGTGGCGGGGAGGGGATCAGTTACGCTTTAAAACAGAATTAAACACAATGACAGCCAGAACATGTGATGGAGTTGATAAAAAGCCTGAAATAGGTGACGATAATGGAAGCTCCTCCCCAGCTTTTAGGCCGTGAATTACGGCTCCCCTATAATGCTCTCCCCTATACATTCAGCTCTAGCCTTCTAAATGGGCCACTGAAGGATAATCTCTTACCTATTTCCCATCAGAGACATTTGTATTGTTAAAAATGATGATAAAAACTAAAGACTGGGGGGAAAAAAGACTGCTAAATTGTGCTTTGAAGCAGAAAATACATCAACATCAAAATGAATGAGACAGACTTTTTTCTGTTACCATAATTGTGCGTTTTGGGGAACAGAGCGGAAAATGAAACATGAGCCAGCATGATGACACATGCTTTTTTTAACTCCCAGAAGCAGCATCACACCCCAGTCTGGGACGATGAGTGATTAAAGCAAATGCAGATTTCACAGACAAACTGCAATCAGGGTTTGGTGCTAATGTCAGAGCGGGGATGTGGCTCCTGCTCAGCCCTGCTCAGAAGCTCAGGAGACAGCAGCTCTTTGGTGGGGAGCTTTAGAGGGAGATGGATGTAAGCTGAGGTTAAGAGGCACCGGGCACAAAAGGCTCCAGCAGAAGCCCCACTGCTGACAAAATGGCAACATCAGAATAGTAAACACGAGGATTGCAATCAGAAAACTGTTAGACAGATTAATTACTTTTTCATTAAGCCATGAAACATTTATCACAGTGGAGCTAATGGTGGGGGGTCTCTGGAATTAGTTCATGCTCAGTGAAGATGACTCAAAGCCTGATTAGTGGATTTTGTCCCCTGGAGTTATACTGTTTGACTGTGGTGATTCTATTTGTCAGGATATGCAAAATCAGCCCCTCGGTGGGCTCTGTGGCTTTGGGTTGATTAGTGCAGCGGATGTTCTTCCTGATTCAGTCGAGAGATCCAGCTGCTTTCCAGTAAACTCAACTTTTCTGGTTACATGCTGCAGGAAAGTAGCCCTTTCCCAGCATGCACTTTAATCAGATCTGTCAACCATCCAGTGACCACCATTTTATGAGACTGAGCAAGGGACAGAGAACCAGGCAGTATAAAAATGGTAATCACAGTTTTTATTACACAGCGGTTTTGTTTGGGTGTTTGGCACGGCTTTTTGGGTTTGTCTCATAAATAATGACACACTGGACTATGTCATGAGTTTTCTTTTTCATGTCACTGTCACTTTTTTATTTTATTCGAATTTTCTCAAGATTTATTTCAATTTCATGAAAACATATATATGATACAGTAAGGTGAACAGCTTAGGAAACTTGGTGAATCCACAGCCATTCTACTTGTTTTGGAGCTTTGTTTATTCTGTTGTCCTGTTCTTTCCTGTACTCTTTCTCCTAATGGCAGATGTTCCCCACATATCCCGTCTCCTGACAGGGGTGAAATGCCTGTCACGGTCTAGGTGTGGTCTTCTGGGTAATCTGAGCAAATGTATTTTCTGAGATTTGTGGGAGCTCCTATATGCCCTTATACAGTTTAAATTCCAGCCCTGTGCGTGTTACTGATAAGCCTGATATTTCATTTCATCATTTAGCTCCAGTGCAGTTTTAAGCATGCTTATCTTCATCATACAGAAATAACAAATGTGCTTAGATTTCTGCAAAGATATCTTTTAATTCTCCATTTCTCTCAAAGATTGTTCACTCAGCCGAAGTGTCCTGCAGATCCAAATATTCGGGGACTGAGGCTGAAATGTGAGATGCCCTGTAGCTGCTGTCTGCAGAGCTGTGGCTGTAATTACCGGGCTGTTGTCGCTCTGAGGAACAGTGTCATGTGCCTTAGCTTTAGGTGGAGGCTTGTGGCTGGTCCCCACCCCTGGCGTGTGTTACTCTGAAGGTATGTGTTCTTAATGTTTGGGAGGACTTACCCTGGAACCTCTAACCTGCTTCAGAGATCAACAGATTGGACACAAAAACACCCACAAAGCCGCCTCTGTTTTCCTCATATTTTAGTGGCAAACTATCAATTTCATCTGAAAGCATCTGAAAGCACCGTGTAGTTCACCGGTGCTGACACTCAGCCTATTGTGGAAGGAAAGATTCTAGGATCTGACATGAAAGGGCTGCTTTCCTGCTTTGATATCTGCGTTTTCAGAAGGTTTGAAAACGTCATGGCTGGAAGTGAGTCACGTGTTTGGACATCACCTGGGATCTGACTGTTCTCCGGCAGGACGTGTCCTCACACGCCAGCTTTCCCCACTTCTGGCTACACCCACACACATCTACCTTCAAGTGTTTCTCTGGAAGCAATCAGCTCAGAGCAATTAGAGACAAAGAGTGGACACCAAAACACGCCGCTGAGAGACGACCGAGTCACGTGACCCAGCAGAGCCAGGACTCAGCCCACGGCTCTGCTCTCTGCTTTCTGCTCGGAAAATATGTCAAAACAGTAAAGGCTGTTGCCTGACTACAGACAAGCACGCGTCCAAATATAACAGGCTTCCACCCAGCAACACTGAAAGATAAGGATTCTGCTATGCTGCAGGTATGTGCTGAATGTTTTTCTGCTCGGGACTGGATTTAAGGCAACCAAAATAGTAACGCACCCACCAGGAAACATGCAACATCTTCAGTCTGTTTCTGTTTCTGTCACGACTTCCTGTCAACGCAAAGCCTCCCAGCTCGAGATGTTCATACTCTGGTCTGTTTTCAGGCTTTAGCTCAACATTTAAGGCAATTTCCAGCCGATGTGAGAAGTTTGTGGCATTCTCTTCTTCCTTTCATTTTCCAGCTAATGGAGTCACGGGGGGGGCTATCCCAGCTGACAGGTGAGAGGCGGGGGACACCCTGTCCTGGGGCGGGGGACGGGGGAATCCCTGGACAGTTTTTCATTTTTGTTTTCACCTGCTCTGAAGTTCCAAAGAATAACAAATTATTTGCTTTTCTGCTAAAGATCCAAAATGTGCCGCAGATTTGTAAGAAATGTGCCATCAAAATCCATAAAGAAACAAACAAAGAGGGTGGAAAATAATCCTAAACAGTTTGGATGGATCGTTTTTTCCTCCGGTCTTACTGAACATCTCCTCCAGGTTTCCAGAGTGGTCTGAGACAAATGTTTAGGACTCTTAAAGGACTAGTTTCTAAAGCCTGAGTGAGACGAAAGGCCAGGAGAAGACACTTTCTGTGTTGTTCACATGTTACAGCACAGGCAAACCCACAAATCCTAGCTGGAACATCAGGGCTGCCCACACACATTTCTTATCAATGAATGGATTAGCTTATTATTAAATTACAGATCTGTTGAGAAAGAATAGAGATTTACAACGTCAATAAGAGCCTCTGCACAGAGGCATCCTCAGCTCTGGGACCTCTGGGACGTCACCTCAAGACTGAATTACCACAAATCCGTTCTGCCCTTTATTTTCCCAGAATGATGTAAAACATTGTTCAGGAAGGGCTCTACGACAGCTGGAGACGTGTCATCATCGGCTTCCTGTCCAGTCAGAAATTCTTCTCCATGTCCGTAAAGCTCCACCATATCTTGAAGAGCTCATAGCTGGATTTCCTCCAAACAAAGCAGGTTGCCTTCAGATTGAAGGTTTATTTCTGGTTTCTGAAGCCTCCCTGAACCAGAGCAGGAGACAGATCCTCCAGCTTCCCCCCTTTACCTTCAGGATCAGGGTTAAAACCTTCCTTTTAAAAGATCTTAACGGACTGAACCTTCTGTATTTATGCCGGCCTGGCTCAGGCTGGGGTGCATACCTCTGCTTCTCCCCTCCGTTTCTCCATATGTTTGCTATTTTTGTTATGAATACACATTTTTAGGGAGGTTGTTTCGTAGGAGTGCGGTTTGATGTGCTATGGCCACATTCAGAAAAACAGATGCTGCTCTCAGAACACTGAATTAAGCTGGAGGTGTCTGAGATCTGGAAGATTTGATCTCATCCAACAGGGGTGGACAATGTTCAGACCTCTAATCAGCTCACATGATAGTGATCGCAGTCAGAAAAAATGTCAGATTTCACATCCAATCACAGAGAAAAAACAATTTCCGTCCAGAAATGATGTTCCCCTTTCATTCCACAGAGGTCTCCCACTTTTCCGAGTCCCTCCCGCCCTCCCTCACGTTTCCGTCTTCGTCCTCCTACCTGCTTCCCTTCCCTGATTGCTTTCCTGTTCTTATTCCATTTCCCCATCAATCCTTTCCTGTGTTCTATCAATCTTCACTTCTAAATGTAAGTACACCACTCCCTTGCTCACACGTCCTTCTTTGTCCTCTTTCCCTGTGTTTTTGAATTTCTTTCTCAGCCTCCACATCCTCGTGATCAACACCAGGATAAAATCTTCGCGTGCACAGGAACTTTACCAGCTCTTCCAGGCAGCTACACCCCATGAAAAAGAAATATTATCAAAGCATTGCTGGGTGTTTAAAACAAGAACTCTGAAAAGTTCAACTCCATTTCCACATCAGGAAGATTGTCCTGAACAGCATAAATGGATGCATGTTTACCCAGAGTGGATGGGCAACGTACACCTGGATTCCACATGTCCTCTTGGATGTACTAGCTACACCTCTCCCTCGAACAAAAGAAACCACAAATCACAAAAAAGCAAAAGAACTCAAACCAGAAAACACAAACTAAGTCCTCACTTTCACAGCCAAAAAAGAAATGTCTTCCAAAGATTGAGTTCATTCAAAGATGATTAGAATAAAAACCTAATCTCGCAAAAGCAAGTGAATTAGAAGCCAAGTGAA
This sequence comes from Menidia menidia, assembly GCA_907169785.1. Lineage (NCBI taxonomy): Eukaryota > Metazoa > Chordata > Actinopteri > Atheriniformes > Atherinopsidae > Menidia > Menidia menidia. The sequence continues at coordinate 19,088,555 of CAJRST010001113.1, forward strand.
AATCTGCTACTTTTTTTTATTTCTCAGAAAGTTCTAGTTTAAATTGTGGAATATCACTGTTACCCTGTTCTCTAAAACCATCCACCAAGTGGTGCCTGACACATGTATTACTAGCTAAATGATCCCACATGTTCAGTGTTTCTGCAAAGCCCTCTCACAGGTGTTAAACCTGCTCAGCAGTCCCAGTGGACGGCAGCCGTCCGGGTTCCAGAGAGTCTGAGAGAATCTGGAACAGCTCGGCTCTGTCAGTATGTCCCAGCACACACAGCCTACCATTACCATACCAGAGCACAGAGGGCAGCTTCCTCTGCTCACATGTAAGAACCTGACTGCCAGCCGGAGTCATAAAAGCTCAGAAAGTTCACACCAAGAAGGCTGTGGCTGAAGGCTGTCAAGGTCAAGGGCAGTTTGATGCCCTCACTCAGGAACCTCGACATGATTAGGGTCTAGAAAAGAGCAAAAGAAGTAAAAATACTCTGGCGTCTGTCCTGTAAGAACTGGTGGATTATATCAGCAAAGGGAGCGGAGATTTTAAAAAAGAGTGCTTTTACTGGGTCATGTTCAAAATATGTGGCAACAAACATTTCTGAAACTTGGTTTAGTTTACTGTCTTTAACGAGGACTATGTGTTACACAATTATCCTGTATGTTTTTTCTTTCTATGTTTTTTCTCACAGTTGAACCTGATGAGAACCAGGAGAGGTTGAATTTACATTTAGTATTCTGTGCTTTAAATAAAATATATTTCTTTATACTATGTGACATAGGTGGAATTATTCAGGAAACAATATAAGGTTTGAAATGACCCCTCATTCTACACTTGACGTGGAACCTGGATGAGGCACACACTCTTTTTCTGCTTGTGTGCCTGGCATACAGCTGCTCGGCATGAGGGTCGGCTCATTTCATCAGGCAGCCATGTTCAGACGAGGAGCAGCTTCAAAGTTAAGCTTTCAGAACAGTTAAGTGGGCACACGATGAACTGAAACATCTTTTAGGTTTTAGTTCATCTTGTGCTCACATAACTGTTCATAATAACTAAAATGACTGGACAGAAAAACCTGGCTGGGCTGAAACACACACAGGACCTTGCAGCAGAGCGGTATCTTATCTTTAAACATGATGTACCCACAGCAGATCTTGACAAGGCCAGGTCACATATTTGACTTTTGACCCCATCACCAGATTTGGGAAGTGCTGGGAAAAGCCAGAAGAGAGAAAAGAGGCTGAGAGAGACACGGGGCCGGATAGCAGCGGGCGGGGAGTGTGTGTTTACGTGAGGCAGAGCTCAGTGTAAACGGGCTCGATGCCGTCTGTCAGCACGGAGCCGTCACACGGCCGCCCTGTTTTCCCCGTCCTATTTATAGCTGCAGTGAAACTGCTTTTAGGAGATGGGCTTATAGAAACACACCATATATTAAGCCAGGCCCCATAAAGTTGAGAGCATTCTGAGGAGAGTGGAGCAGGTCTGCATTAGCACAGCCTGGAAGAAGGATCAAACCAGGAATGAGAGCGCTTTGCCAGAGGCCGTAAAGTTATCTGACCCGATCTCGTCTCCCTCTTCACGCTGAGGAGTGTGGTGGTTAGCACTGTTGAGTCAGAGCTAGAAGCTTCCTTCAGCCGGCTCCTTCCTGTGACACGGTCTCAGGTTCCTGCTCTTCCCTGGGCTGTTGCTGCTCCTCCAGCTTCCTCCCACAGCCCCACACAGGCCTGGTGTGGTGGCCTCTGGTACTGAGACCAGCAGAGGAGGGTGAAGCCCAATGGCACTTCCTTGGACACATATCCATTACACCTTAAGGCCGGGTTCGAAATGACCGATGCACCTTTAATGTCGGCGTGAGAAAATCAGAAGCTGTCAGCCCATCGGGCTAAGCTCCTTCGGGCAGGATGGGTTGGCAAATTAGGTTTTTATATCAAATACAGGCTAAATAAACAAGGAATCAACAAAAAAAGAAAAAAAAAGGAAATTTTTTTTAGTTTGAACCCCATGTTATCCTGCAGTTTATCATCATTTCTATGAAATCGTTGGAGGCATGACGTGGAGAGGAGCTGAAAACGTGTTAAATATTATCATATTATAGCACAGAGACCACAGCGTTCCAGGAGATCTGCTGACAGACCGTTTTCTGGGTGGTGGGTTACCAATATGAAGGCCAGGATACCAACAAATATTCAGATTTAGTCTGCTGGAGCCCACAGACAGAATAGGACCAATGGGGCTGCTGCTTTTGGTTTAACAACTAACAACTTTTCTTTTCAGAGTTAGCCCTGCTGGCTAACACCAAATTCCCACAAATTTCAAACCCTGCTTCAGTGTCAAATAAACAGTATTATTTAACCCACCACTGTTGGTGTGTGGATCCCAGACAGCGTCCGGGGACAGGGGACAGGCTTCTGTGGCCAGAGGCCCAGAGGCTCAGTGCTCTGCAGTCTTGTTCACACATTTCTCATCTGTTTTGTCAGTGGAGTGAAAATGGAAGTTGACCCAGCAGGACTTTTTTCTTACAACGTCCTACAGAAGGCTGAAAAAGCCCAGAAAATCCACTCATCTATGCAGCTATCATCTTTCTCCAATCAATTCAAATGGGGTCAGCGGGGGCTGGACTGTCCCGGCTGTCAGCGGGGAAAGACGGGGTCCACCTGCACAGGCCGCCAGTCTATCACACCCAAAATCAACAGTTTGTTAGAGTCAGTGACGGTTTTGAGGAGCAGGAGAAAAAAGCCTTCCCCTGTTTACAGATCTCTGCCTCTGTCAGAGAGATCGTGGGCTGATAATGACTTCCCCTGTTTTTCCTGTGGAGCGACTGGACCTGCTGGTGTCATAGCAGCTTTGATGAAGTCAGAGCCTATAGGAAGCCACGGGCCCCGAGCCAATCCAAGCAAGCTGCTCCTGCCAAGCGAAACCACGAAACCAGAGAAATGGGAATGCTCATGAGAGCCAAGATGGAAAGTCGAACACACCGACTCGCTCGCTACAATAATCTGTCAGAGGTAAAACCCAACTAACAGGATCACACAGCCATCACCTGTCTTCAGTGACCTGAAAATGTACACGTTCCTCAATTTTGAAATGTTAAGTTTTAATGTAAATACAGCATTCAATATCATTATTAAGTTTTCTGACAGTTGATCTTTGAAAACGGTTTTGAGCCATCCCTAAATTCAAACTTAATGGTCACAGGATAGTACATCAGACCCCATTATATAGATAGAATGATAAAACTCGAACTCGAACCCTCTGGCTAAAATGTTATCAAGTCAGAGTTGTCACAGCAGACACCCACTTCATGTGGATGGGCTGGAACAGACTTAAGGCCTCTACAATTGGCTTAAGTTCCATCTTTGTGCTCTTTCAGTAGAAATATTTGCCAATCATTACAGAAAAGGTCCTTCAAAGATGCCCCTTGTTGCTGTGGTCACTGGGACCCAGCCTGGTCAGACTCCATGTCAGCTGGTGTGACCCTGACCTTCTGCCTCCTCCTGCAGAATCCCCTAAAGACAGAGTCTGTGAGTTCAGCTGGACTTCCATCAACCACAAAGCTCTAAGATCTGGAGGCAGCAGGGGTCTCTGTCCATCAGCTGGATTCCCGCCCGGTGTAGGAATCCGTTTGAATGGCCGACTGGGTTCCACCTTTAGCTGAGCTCCCTTTTGCAGAAAGAGAGTACTGAAGGGGAGTTGAGTTTGTCCACTTCCCAGATTGTGTTACCTTTTGTTCAAAGACCTGCAGAGTGTCATGGCCCAAAGGAAACCTGAAGAAGACACCTCGTTTGGCATCCCAGTTCTGATGTGTTTTTTTGCTTGTCCATCATCAGGAAACACATGCAGAATCCTAACCTCAGTCAAGAAGCACGTTCCCTGCTTCCTCCATGTTGAGTTCAGAGATTTTCCACAGGACTTTGTCTGGAGCATGTCTCTTATTTCTTTCATTTTCAGCTACACAGATATATCACCACACAGAGAACTGTATTGTTTCTGGAGAAGGTTTTGAATTCCTATTGTTTTTTATTGCCTCCTTTAAGCTCTGCTTCAATCAACCTAATCTGAAGCTCTCAAAAGAGGGGCACATTGTGCCAAGAACAGACTGGTTATCATGCAATACAAAAGCCAATGCTCCAAAACTGCTGTGGATACTGTGAGAGACTTTAAATCTAAGATTTGAGCCTCCAGAAAACCCTCTGTGTTTTAACAAATCAGTCCTCAGCACCACGCAGTCACCTTTTAGTGACTGAATGGTATTAGAGCCTTGACCTAAATATTGCTATTATCCAGATTTCCCAGCAATCAAGTGGTTCGTGAGTGTCTCATTTTTAGGTTGGTCTGAAATAACCTCACCCCCTGCTGTCAACCAAAGTGAGCATCACATAATCGGGATGAATACATTCATGCACCATAATCTCTGTTTCAGTGCTTTCACTGATGAGCAAACTTTCCAGAGCCCAATTTCCATTGCCCCACATCTCAGACGTAGCTCCCATCAAACAATTAGCATGATAATGAGTTCTGTTTTAACGGCAGGAATGTGCTGCTGGCATGAGGCTGACATGGTGCTAAAGGAGCTGAGCAGCACCAGCAGGACCAGCAGGAGCGTGCACGTGGGAGAGGACAGCCAGGAGCTCTGGCTCAGGCCGGGTCTGATGTGGTGGTGGGCCATAGAACAACAACTGCACTAGACACAGCCAACACAAGGAAAGGAGGGGGGGGGGTATTGGGTTAAAGCAGGATGAGGAGATACCGCAGGACAAGAAAAAGAAAAAGAGGAGCTGTGGGCTCAAAATAAAGCAGAAGCTCTTTGTATGTGGAAACTTTAACAATAAATTAGTCAAAGCAATTATGAAGAGAAAACCTTGTGTGTTTTTTTAATGAGGCAGTGACTAAAGCATGAGCTTTATTTGAGGAGGATTTTTGGGAGAAGTGCGTGAGATGGATGGTATTTGATGAAATGACATGTCCGTGTGCACCAGTGGGGCTGGCGTCTGAGCTTCTGGTGCCAGCAGCTGCCAGGAGTGTCACAGGGTTAGTGGGCCCTTGAGCCACACAGATAATCAGCTTTGTTAGTGCTGCCGCTAAAACCAATTTAAGAGCAGACTAGAGGGATCAGACGGGCCAGCTGTCCAAACCGGCACCTCGGCAGGCACCCCATCCCATGCCCATACAAAACACCAAAACAACTCCCGGCCAACTGTGTGCGCTGCCCGTGTGAACAGGCTTATTTACCACTCAGTGTTACGGAATATGGAGCAATGGGAAGCTCAAACACACCATCAGCCAAGTCTGTTGTTTACCCCGGGGCTTTGGGGGCTAATTTCATGGCTGTTGCATATCTGTTGAATTTTTTTGTAGCTTCACTTTCCAAAGTGCCAACCTGTTCTTTTTCTATCTTCAGTCCACAGTTTAGGCCTTTCCAAGAGCCATCCAACCCATGAGCAAAGCCAAAACCCCCCTGCACCCTTAACGAGCGCCCGGCCATGACGCCGCGCCGTTGCCAGCCCAATGACCTCATGCAGTTTCCCCTCCACCCACAGCCCGACACTCAGCTAGCCTTCGCTGCTAATTCCAGAGCAGCCAAAGGAGGCTAACTCCATATTAGTCATGGCGAAGTGTGCAGCAGCCTCCAGGCACAGCCTTACGTCATGCATCTGTCTGGGTTGACGGCACGGCAGTGGAAGCACCAGCTACCTTAATCTGGTCTGATCAGAGTCCAGGATGCATCCCAGAAAGGATTCCAGGTCTTGTCTTCTCAGACAAAGGTTCCGAGGCCAGATTAGAGGAAAAAGGGCAAGTGAAAAACAGGACAGTGTCCTCACGTGTGAAGGGACCAGGTTAGCTAACACCCAGACATTTTTCATTTTAATTTGGGATTTTTAACATTTTACAGCCAGCTTGTGGGCAGTTGCTGATGAACGTGCAGTTTTTGATATTCTAATGATATAATGATATTAGGAGAACACAGTTTGGAGCTGGGATATAGTCAGAAATGGCTGAATGACCTCTGAAATCTGGACTAAAATCCGTCCATCTATTTTCCCAACAGGGTCTCTGGAGCTGGAGCCTGACCCGGCTGACCCCAGGCGAGAAGCGGGTCACCCTGGACAGGTCCAGTCCACGGTGACCCTGCTCATTCCCAGTCACTCCCAGGGGCTTAACTTAATATGTCTTTAATATGGTTTACTTTTGGGATAGTCTGGGATCGGGTTAAATTAACTTTTTTTTTTGTTTCAGCTCATATAAAAGACACCCCGTTACATTTTATTGGGTAAGTTCTGAGGCCGCAGAGGTATTCCCAGAGTCTAAAAAAGGTTGGAAGCTGATGTTACAATGGGAGAAAAAGCCTGGGCTATAACCAGAAGCTGCACACCGAGTAGCCACGTGAAACCAACTCCTCATCAAACCAATCAAAGAAGACGAACAGCAGCCCTGGAGTCAGCTATTTGTACATAGACCTGCGAGACTGATACTTTCCTCTCGGTGAATGGACACAAAGAGAACATCAACATATCTGACAAATGGGGCCGATACAGAGGGTCAGAATTTCTGCCTTCAGATCAAGCCAAATCACAGTTGACACAAACACACTCACACACTCACACTCACTCCAAAGGGCCATTTGGAATAATTAGCATATTCCGGGGTAGTCAGAGGAAGTGAACCCATGCATGCAAGGATTTGAACCAGAAATCTTCCAGCTGTACGCCACAGTGCTTACCGCCACTCTTAGTCTGATCCTAGTTAAGGAACCCAGCAGATGGCAATGTGGAGTGGAAGAAAAAGCCCAAACTGGACTCAGAAAACATGCATAACAAAGCACAAAATGTCAAGCTTTGCTTGAACAATTTGTCCTGTAACAGTTCCTGTGACGACCCAAAGAAAAGGAAGCATAGAAAAACATCTTGAGGAATTCCAGCTCGGGGCTGTGATTAAGAGGGTATCATTATTGCACAGTCAATAAACTTCAAAAGAGCCGTGTCCAAGCCCATGGAGCCCCGTCAAACGAGTGGCCGGGGCTAGACTCAAGAGAACTAGCTTCCTTTGGTGGCATTAGGAGCAAAACACAGCAGTAACTTCTGCCTGAGCCCTGGCAGCGCTGCCCAGGAGAGCACAGCCCCGTTTCCACCTCCCTCCCTGTGATGGTCTGAGCCCGTACACGCTCACTGTCCTGGTCCCTGTCCCTGTGTTCTGTTTATGCATGTGTGTCTGAGTCTGTCTGCTGGATCTGAGCAGCAGATTCCTGGACACTCGGAGGGCAGGTCTCACTTAATCTGCCGTAAACGGCTGTTTAAACAACCTCCATAAATGTTTCACAGTGCGGCTCCAGCCCCCATTGAATGGTGGGCATTTTACCTCATGCAAAAACAGGTCACCAGAGGCCTGGAGCCCCCACCCCCTTGTGTATAATGTGTATCAGAAGGTGGCTGTTAGCAGCCTCACAATGACACAATTCAGCCGGCTGTGTGTGTCCCACCTCCCTGTGGTCTGTATCAGGGCCCCGGCCCGCTGATGACTATCTGATTGGAGGAGCTAATCAGGAGCCAGTGTCTGAGGAACTGATGGATTCACGCTTTTTGGGCCAGACTGCACACAGTGTGTTTCCTCCGGTAATGATTTATCCGAAAGCTGAATTGGGAAGGAGTCAGCTGGATTAGATTACCCACAGACTGGACCTGGGGTGATTTTCTTATGTTTGTCTCTGTAGAAGGAATCTGATTATATTTGGAAAATTAATCTGAAGGAAGTTTCCTTTGTCCTGAGATAGAAATGTGCTTATGTAATACTTCTGCTTGAGATAGATAAGGCAGCTTAAAGTGTCGTCAGTAAAACTGAAAAAGACCAGGCATCTATCAAGTGTTGATAGTCAGACTTAACGGGAAATACACTGATTCACTTTCCCGCCCAGGAACTGGAGTTCTCTAGTACATATATAGGAGCTATTTAATAATATCCAATGAAGAGTATGTCAGTCTGTAATAAAAAACATTTTTTAGGAAACTGCCATTAGTTAGGCTGTAAGAAGAAAATATTGTATTAGGTACAAAACTCCTTTAACCTTTTCTATTAGTTTCTTAGTATGGAGCTTCACTGAAATTACAGATGTGTATATTGTCAGAAAAGACCAGCATCTTGTTGTGGACACTGATGATTTTAAAATGAAAATGACAGGTTTTGTTTCATGGTAGATCATTTTTGCTCTGCACTGGGCATTAGCATGCAGGGAAAAGAGTTTCAAAGATGAGACGTTTTCAAGATATCTGAATGCACAGAAGAAAAGTGGAAACCAGCATTCTGCTGCTTTGGAGTGAACTCCCACCCCCACACAAGCTGAGCGGTGGCTGCAGAGTGGTGGCCAGTGCCTTTCAGAGAGCAGGACTCCCAGCACTCAGTGCTCCAGGGTAGTACAGTGATTTACTGTTCCTCTCAGCAGTGTTAGAAACGCCGCTCCGATTCCTAATGAGCCCCTGACATGCAGCATGTTTCCACCATGTTTTCCTTTGACTCAGTGGTGACGGCGCTCTGATTGCTGCTCCCATTACCGGGCTCTCTCGCTGACACCAGCCTGTGCCGTCAGCCATACTCACTCAGGCATTACACGCAATCAACTCAGGAGAAGTAGCAAGGGGCACAGGCGGCTCCTGCTGTGGAAATGACTGCAATCTGCACCGAATGTGGAGGCAGCCATCACTTAGCATCTGCTGTGATGAGATGCAGGTGCAGGCTACCTGATCCCACTCTTATTTTTTACTGCTACGTAAATGGACACCTACACTGTGCATATACAAGCCAAACTTTAAAGCTTTTGTCTATCAAATGATAGAAATGTAAATACTTTTTTCAGGAGGTGTTCACTATTTGATACGACTACAGCTTCCATGAGATGAACGCTTTATATTCTGAGCTCCACTTACCTCCTGGATGAGCTTGGAATGTAGACTGGAGCTCCAGACTTGCTTGTAATCCAATACAGGTGGAAAACTGCCTCTAAAAAACCCTTTACATGGAACCTGCTTCTTCCTTCTGTGTCCTGGTCCTCCTACCCTGCACACACACACAGTCAGAGAGCTCCTCTCAGCACATCCAGAGAGCGGTCCAGAGCAGGAGCAGGTGGCGGCTGACTGACAGATGCTGCGTTTGCACATCACCAGTTGCAACTGGATCAATGGGGCAGAGTGGCTGCAGTAAGCCGGGTCAGCAGTGGCTCATGCGGTAAACCCAGGACTCTACTCTGATGACCACAGATCCCAGTGTGCCCCAGTTTCCCACTTCTGGATGAACAAATCCCCTCTAGGTCTGTCTGGACCTGTCTAGCAGAGCTGGCGGCTCCAGGGACGCCGTCCTGATGCGGCCCGGGACTCAGACTCAGGACCGGATTACGCCTCAGCCACCTGGAGCTCCGGGGCCGGCTCAGAGAGCAGCGCCCTGCACCAGTCCACAGGAAGTCATTTCTCTGGCTCTGAACATGTGTGTGAGATCCATGTTTGCAGTTTTAAAGTCTGTTTTTTATATGCTTACTGAACTCAACTTTTTCCGTCTCTCACACATGAAACCCAGGTTAGGGTGGAGCCATGGTCCCTGGACCCGGTTAGCTTGTGTAATGAGGAGCAGCAGTGGCAGAGACAGCTTGATGAGCATTAGGAGACAGACCATGCAGAGTTTGCCTTAGCTTCCACAGTGCACTAGTTAATCCACTTTGGCTATTATGAACCCAGGCAAAGGGAGACACCCAGCTACTGAGGCCTGGATGTCATCTGGATCTGGATCACTGACACTCACAGTTCAGATCTCACGCCTTGTTTCCCACTTCTCTAACTGACTTCAGTTTCCTTCACATCTCTGTCAATTATCTAAAGGAACTTTAAAGAAACAGTCTAAGTGAAACCAGTTGCAATCCAGTTTGGGTAATGTAACCATATTTCAGTTCATTTAACTCTAAATGAGTCCAGTTTTTACTGAACCAATTCAAACTAAACCCTGACCCAGTCTCCCCCTGAGCAAACCCAGAACAGACCCCTCTCAGTCACAGCCACACAAGTCTGCTCATCATTTTCCGCTCAGCTTAGATTATGCGTTTGTCAATTAAAGCCCCTTTTAGCTGTTAGATGAGCAGACTATGATGCTGTCTAAACAGGGTTCAGCAGACCCACAAATAACTACAACATTTCAACATCAGAAGATGAGAAAAAAAGAGAGTGTGAGAGTGGATGCGCCATCCCTCCGTCCATGTCTGTGTACATGTGTGTGGAGAATAAGCGCGTGTGTTAATGTGTGAAAGCCTGCACCTGCTTGTCCTCAGGGGTGTAATCCAACTACCATGACACTTCTCTCTGAGGAACTGCTGTAAAATGAAATCTGAAATATGTGTCGCATCATGACCAAAACGCAGAACAATGCCTCCATAATTCACGTGTAATGGATACGGCCGGGGGACACAAAGGAACAAGGGGCTAAATAATCACACTGTGGGAGATTGCAGCTGGACAGTGTTTCACAACAGACACCTTTTGGCCTCTCACACAGCGTGAACAAAGACTCCGAGTGGAAAAAGCACCACACAAAAAGCACTAAAAGTCATTCCCTTTTCATCCAAACCTGCTGTGTAGCTGCCTCTGCAGGGATATTAAAAAGCTCTCTGATTAATGTTTTTGAAACAATCTGAGAGCCCCCCCCCCCTGTGCTGTTAGTGGCACTGGGAGGCCCCACACTCTGGGTTTACCCAAACCTTTGGGTGGCAGTGTGGTGAAACTGTCCCCGGGCCAGAGCCAGCCAGTGAAACTCTGCTTTGTTGCCCCAGTATCAGCCCAGAGCTGACGGCAGCAGAGGGCTGAGGGATGACAAATACCCCTGTCAACACTGCAACCCGAGCCCCCCCCTGGCAGCCCTCCAGAGCTGCGCAGCTCCCGAAATCAGGTGGTGCTGCAGCCCCCTGCCCTGCCGGCGTGTGGAGGGGAAGGATGGCTGCGGAGCCTCCGTCAGGGCGCCGTCAGGGCGCCGTCAGGGCGCCGTCAGAGCCTCTGTGGAGCCCCGAGACACCTCCAGTCCGGCCTGGTGGAGGCTGGGGGGGCTGGGGGGGGCTGATGAGGGTCACGTTATGCTGGATGGGAGCTATTCTTTTCGGGGTCAAAGTTTATTCAATCCTGTCCACTTTGTTTACAGCTCATTCACCTCTCGTCATCGGCCGAGCGGCGTGACACGGCGGGTCACGTGACCAGGGCACAGGCCTCTGCTCTCCCATTCAGCCCCTCACCATCTCACTCACCCCTCCAGTGTCTCCCTTTGTTCTGCTCAGCGGGGGCTTCTTCATGCACTCACACGCTAACTACGCACCAACTTTCCACCAGCGCGTCTCATTCCTGTGAAGCTGTGCCGTGCAGCCGGCCGTTTGGGACCTCCTGATTTCCATCAGCAGAATAGAGCACAATGCCTGGCTGAAAGGGCCTTTGGCAGATTCAGTTCAACGCTAGCTACGGAGCCCTGAATCACAGCAGATGTCTTCAGGTTCAGGAGAACCCTCCTCCATGTTATCACCACCACCCCATCGTTGTGTTACTGTTCCTGCATTCAACACAGCAGCTCTGTTCAACTCCAAATGAATCCAGGTCACAAAAACGCTCCTTACATGGGAGGATCAGAACCAGACAGAGGCCTCTGCCAAGAACAGAACCAGGAGGAAACCTCCATTAGAACCAGAACCAAGCAGAAACTTCTGTGGGACCAGAGAGAATCTGCTTATTTTAAACCCAAATCAGGCTGAAGCCCAGACAAAGGTCAACGTTCCACAAAATGTCTCTTTAAGGTTCTCCAGAAGACCATCCTATCCTGAATCCTACTCCGGATGTCAGTGGTTTGCACATTTATTTGCTACTTCTTGGACTGCAATCACTCCAAGAAGGAGTCCAAATAGAGGTCTAAAAAAGTTCCTGAACATAGAGCAGATCACAGCCCTTCCAGTTTTCCACAGAGAGAAAGCTGATTAGAGATGAGAGGTGAAAGTTGAAGAGCTCTAAAAGGACATACAGATATATACATGACACAGAGAAGTTAGATCTATGTCCTCCCTGCGTTTGCATTGAGCCCTGATGGAGAGATGAGCAGGACGTGTTCTGCTAAAGGAGCTTTGAATGTGTTACTAATGTAATTGTATCGTGTTGAACATTGGCTATCTCTTAGATTTCAGATGTTTCTATTACAACATCACAAGGGGCAAAAAAACCGGGACGAAACCTAAAGAAACCAGGAGATCTCAGCAAACGCAAGACCACAAAACCACCAAATCCATCCAAACCGTGTCTTCGTGATCACCACCAGCTGCACGTGTTCTCCACAGGCTGTGTGAAGTCATTCAGGATAATATGTGTGTTTGGGCAGGAAATTAAATCTCCAATCTCTGAACCAGACACTGACCAAATGAGTCATGTCTGCCTCAGTACTGCTGCTCTGATCCTAAGACTGACATCAGGTTTCATCTAAACCCCATGACTTGATACAGAACCGTGAAAGTAGAATTAGAACCTACAGACTGACCCAGCAACTTTGATCTTAAGCTGGCCGCCAGCCACTTTCACACATGCATGCATGCTGCTCAGGTGAGCGGCTTAACGGGACTCCTGCTATCTCAGGCCTGGAGATGCTTAATTAAGGCCACTTCCTGTATTCGTCTGCGTGGGCTGGGTGCCAGAGACGGGTTAAACAGGCTTTAGACAGCTGAGACTGTCACTGGGAAATCACCTGAAGTCCCAGACAGTGGCCCAGTCTGGCGGATCTCTGGACTCTGGCTGGCCTACATGTGGACCTGAGACCCGCCTGCTCTGACTCAGCAGAGGCCTCCACCTCATGTGTTCCCCTGACACGTCTTTGCTCTCCAAAGCTGCTGCTTCACGACTATAAACGATCTTTTGTTCTCAGTTTTTTACTTTAAAATACCCAGTTACAGAGTGGGACATATGTGGAGTTCTGTGTAAGGCGATAGGAGTCTGTTTGGCTGTGTATCAGATTCTGGCTGGGGCTGTTCTACTGCAGTCTGATCTTCCTCAGCCGTCAGTCAAATTCAACCCTCCAGATATTTTTCCACCTACATTCTTTGAGCGTATAAATGTTCCCCAAACATCATTAGCTGAGGAGCATGTCTGTGCAGGCGCACGTAAGACGCTGGATGAAAAAGTTTGGTTATTTTGGGCTCTTCGTGAGGAGAGAGAGCACTTCTGAAGCTAATCCACTTAGTTACTCCTGCTGATGATAAAGGTGTTTTTACAGTGCCTGACTCTGCTGACAGCACAGGGGTTGGTCTGTCATCATCATCCACCTGTCTGAGAGCAGCCTCACCCTTCCCCCATAACACATGCACTTTCATTTCATGACACATCAAAGCACCTTTACAGAATCACCTCAGCATTGTTCTGAGCCCACAACAAACGCAGGAACGTGGGGAAACTCCCCGACCTCCGACTGCTTCCCATATAGAGACAAAAGGAAATTAAACTATCAGATGTGGTACACAGGAACATTTTTATTCTAATTACAAATATCTCCCCCACCAGCTTTTTCAAACCCCGCGAACTGGATCATATCTGTCAGAGAACAAGTGCTCCCTTTAGGAGCGAGGTGTCCCCTCAGAGTGACGGAGGCTTTTTTAGGTCAGGTCTTTCATCTGAGAGGAAGGCATCAGGTTAGCCACTCACAGAGGCTACTGTGTTGTACTGTTGCTACAAGACATGCCGGGCTGGTTAGCACTGAAACAGAGGACATGTCAGCAAAGAATGTCTCAGATCTGCTGCGTGTGCATCATCTTCAGCTGACGGCATCAGGACAGGTGTCTGAGGGCCTCAGATGAGGTTCAGATGGAATAAACCTACACTGACAACTTACAGGGCAGTATGGACTCACTTTAGTGTGGGACCCTCGGACCAGAAGCAGCTTACCGAGTCATTCAAGACCCCAGTAACTCAAGACAAGCCAGTTACTCAGCGATCAACTCCAATGTAATGTTTTAGAGATGTTTTAGATGTCTCAGTTTAGAATTGAGATACCTTTCGTGAAAATAAAAATCCTTTATTCCACAGCTTGACTTTAATGGAGGATGGTTCACACATTGTTTAAGAGGGGATTGACAGTTTAAATCATCTATATCTCCAAGCAAAATGAACATTTGTGGCACACTTTTGGGATAATGCAGTGTGAAACCGGAGGAGCATGGTTTGCACCAGCAGAGAGGTCTTCTCTTTTGTAACTCAAGAGTCACAGAAAGGACAACTGAAAGCAAGCAACGTGGGAGAAAGATACAGAGAGGAGGGAGAGTTTACTCCTTTCTCCTCATCTGTTGTCCTTTTATTCTCTGAGGCTCAGGCCAGTGATGTATATCTGGGTCCTGCGTGCATATTTTGAACTGATCTATCCCCGTGGTCCCTCAAACTGCCCCTCTGTGTTTAGGCAAGCTTGAAAGAGAGTTGATGGTATTCAAAGTACCATGACAAGAGAGTGACGCACACAGTGGCTGAGCTTTATCTGAGCATCAGCAGCCGGGAGAGCGCTTCCAGCGCACGCCTGCCATCTCACGTTTCTGCCCGGGCCAGACCGGCCCAAACCCTAACCGGGCCGAGCTCTGCCCGGGCCAGACCAGGCC
>CAJRST010001113.1:19127299-19160761 GCA_907169785.1 Menidia menidia
TAAGTACCTGGCTGGTAGAGCAGCATCCCTTATTCCCATGCCATGAGGTCCAGGATTTCTTCTTATTTATCCCAGATTTGCCCTGGATGCCAGCAGGAAGTGTCTCATAAAAAGTTTGGAATTTGTTTGAAGATAAGACTCCTCTAAGATGAGCTGTAAAGACTCAGGCAGGTCCCCAGTCCATCACAGGGACACAGAGACACACAAGGACCAACAGCCACACACACAGTACAGACAGCACGGCAGACAGTTCTTTAAACCAGTTAACCAGCAGGCCGACAGCCGGAAGCCCCTCCAAAGGGGTTCACATCATCCAGAAGAAGTTCAGCTGAGCTGGACTCACAGACGGGTCCAGCGGAGTGCCCCCACCCCTCAGAGACCCCCGCCCTGTGCTGTGTGTGGGAGATTACAGCCATGTGTTGGTCCTCCTTTGAATCAAGAGATCCCTAAACATCTGACGGCAAAGTAGAGAAGATTTCCCAAGGCTGCTCCACCAAAGAACCGGGACGTGTGATGAAGACACGCAAATATGTCAAACAAAGCCCTGTTTTGACTTTCCTGGGCTGTTATGTGAACCTGCATGAGTATCCCTGTCAGAAACCTGAGTAGGGAGGTCTGCAGGTGGCATGGGGGCAGCAGACCTCACTTATCCGTCTCTCCTGTGTCTGCCAAGTGAGCAGAGTGTGGGACGGCAGTTGGTGTGCGTCTTAACGAGTGTGTGTGCACGGGTGTGTGTGCACGGTTGTGTGTGCATGTGCCGGCAGGACACAGCCTACCAGCATACGGACCGCATCCACTGAAAGATAGGAAGGAAGAAAGTATGAAGAGCAAAGCCTGGAAATCTTCAAAACCAGAGGGCTGCTTTTGATGTGTGTTTGCATTCCTGTGAGTGTTGGTGAAAGGGGAGCTGCTGAGCGGTAGTGGAGGAGAGGAACACTTGAAACTGAACGAGGCGCTAAGAAAAATACACACTTGGTCTCATAACAAAGGTTCTGTGAGTCTAAGACAAAGAGGTGGAAGGTAGATGGGCTTTAGGGCAGGAAGGGGGGGCAGATGGAAGAAAAAGGCCATATTAGTAACAACGTCAGCAAAAGCTTTACTGAACCCCTCTGGAAGTCCTTCTGTTGGTCGGTTCCTCCCGTTCCCCCTTTCAGATATCTACAATAACAAGTGGGGTAAGTCTAAGCGGACTGTGTGGAGGGGGCAGAAAGGCAGCGCTGCCCCCCTCTGAGCCCAGCCCTCCCCACACAGCACCAGAGACCGCCAGCAGACCAGGACCTGCCCCGTCTCCGGGGGAGACCCGATGGTGAGCAGGCTCAGTGATCAGGTCTGAGAATGTTTCCAGAACTGTGTCCTCCCTCTCTGAGAGTCTGTGGAAAAGCAGCCTCACCCACAGGCTCTGGAAGATGCCGTTAAAGGTAAAAAATGTTCTTAGAGCCAGACACATCTGGTTGGGTGGTTGTGTGGGAGAGAGCAACACAAACAGTGCACCCTTAACCTAACGCCTCTCCTCATTATTAAGGCAGCTCCTGCTCCAGCATCTCTCTGTATCAGCCACTCCTTCACTGTTTTACTCCATTCTGAACCCGTTTCTATGGAGGTAGGTGTCAGTTTGAAGTGGCAGTAATCCTGCTCTGCTCTTTGATGTCACATGGCTCCGGAGGGTGGGCCGGGGAGGCCCTTATCCTGTTGGTGCGCCAGTGGTCTGCCCAGCCAACCAGAAGATGAGAAAAGAAGCGCAGCCTTGTTGTTGGTTCGCCTTTGGCCCGGCCATCTGTCCGCGTGGTGTCTGACACCTGTACCCCCCCATCAGAGCTGCCCCCGCCGGCCCCTCTGGTCTGTAGGGACAGAAGAGGCAATGCAACGGCTCCTAAAAATGAAGAAAACCGAAGGGTGGGTGGGGGTGGAGGTGAAGTGGGGGACACTCCTAATGAAACTGACTTGCTTCTCTAGCATCCCACAATCCCCCAGACTGTCCCCGGTACCTGAACACATCTCCTCTCAGTGCTGATGTGCTGCAGATGTTGGTCTGATGTCCGTGGAAGGGCTCCCCAGCTAGCAGCCTGCTGCTCCCCAGCCCGGCCCGACCACGAGAGGGGCCCATCAAAGAGCAAAGCAAATTCTATCACTAAGATGATGTCAGATTGTGGGAGTTGTCCAAGATGAGATGTCTGGCTGGGAGCTAGTGGACATTTTGGCAGCAGAAAAAAGAAACAGATGCAGCCTAAACCTGTTAGCCGCCCGCCACTAATCGGCTTACATTGGCTCTGTGACAGGTGACTGGCACCTCCAGTGGGTCACAGAAAGGCTCGTTGTTACACTCGCCTAACAGTAGAGGAGGACATGTTGGAAATCCACATGAAAGCAGAGCAGCGCTTCACACATTCAGCTAACACTCCAAGATTAACAACAATGATGGACTGGCATTCCTAAAAAGTCTTCTTTTATTCCCACACCGTCCCACATTCTTCTGCCCCATCAGACGGTTCCGTGGGAGGCAGCGGAAAATCACTGCTTTGGCGTTTCAGCAGGAATTTAGCAGGAGAGGCTTCATCCCAGCATTCCGGGTTTTTCCTTCTGGGTCCAGCTTGGAGGGGGTGTGGTGTGTGCTGCCATGTGAGGCGGCGGTCAGCAGACCCAGGACTAGCACACAGGAGCCTCAATACTTTGTGCTATGTTTCTGTTTCTGCATTCAGAGGCTTTTATCCAAAGCGACTCCCAAAGCAGAGCCAGAGTTCCTGCTCTCATCAATATGACGATAAGTTCTCTGGAGGAAAACCCCCAGTCAGAGTCAGTGGAGACAGGAGGAGATAGAAGGAAGCTTAGTTAGGATAGTTAGGATAGGAGCTGCTCTGTGGAGAGGGGGGTCTTTAAGAGTTTCCTAAAGATAGAAAGGGACGCTGCTCTGTTCTTGTAGCACTTTGTAGACCAAGTTGTGACATAGGCCTTTGCAAGAGGGTTCAAGTAGACGGGAGCCAGACCCTTAAGCACTTTGTAGGCATCAGGGACCTGGGTTTGATGCGGGTAACCAGGGGTAACCAGGGGTAACCGGGGGTGACCCGTGAGGTTCAGTGAACAGAGGGGTGACCTGAGATTTTCTGGACTGATTGAAGACCAGACGCTGTGTTCTGGATCATCTGTAACGGTTTAACCGTCCAGGCTGGGAGACCCCCCCCCCCCCAAAAGGGTTTCTGTGGTCTGGATCGAGTGGTTGTTACTGTGCTCCTTCATCTAAGAGCAGCAGGAGAGGTGGCGGCCGGCGGCTGGCCCGTGAGGAGGGGCTCCTCCCTCCCAGGCCGGCTGAGGGGACGGCGTCTTGTTTGCTCTCAGCAGAGGATGATCTTGTAGGTCCCACCAAGTCAAACAAATGGCATGTTGCCAGGCCTTTCACACAGACATGAGGAGGTATTGACACAGTGTGTGGGGCTGAGGCCTCAGCACTAAGGGCCACTCACATCTCCACCCGGAACAGGGCTGTGAACTCCTCACAGCAAACTGAGAGGGAGGGAGCCTCTCAGCCCATTGTGTTTCTCAATTAGTTGATAAAACATTTTAGGAAATGGTCCTCCTTGATAAATGGACTGAGGTGGTTTTAGAATTGACTGTGTTGCTACTGCATAGCCAGTTGAGGGACTTCCACTTTACACTCAGAGCAGTTTGGGACTCAGACTTGTTTCCTGATCAAAGTTGTGTTTCCTTCCCCTGGCTTCATTAGAGAGTGTATATTTTTCTTATCATCCTTAAAAAGCATCTGACTCTTCTGGACTGATCTTTGGGGTTATGGTGACTTTTGAGGCTGGAAACTGAACGGCAAAAAGCCATAACCTGTTCTTTATTTGGTTCAAAAGTAACTCAACTTTCACCATGTGGCTCCAGTAGATGTTCTATCTTTTTTATCTGACTTCCATCACGAGTCATCGCGCTGCTGTTGATGATGGAGCAGCTTTAGCTCTGTCACCATGCTTTCCTACTTCAGATCTTTACCCTCATTTGACTGTGTCTTTCCTCCCCCCCAGGTTTGATCAAAGTTAAGGGAGACCATGGAAACTTCAACTCCAACAGCCACTGACAAGAAGGAGTGTAAAGGTTCTGGTCTGGATGGAGGCGGCTTTGCAGAGCTCCCTAAGAAGCCCTCGCCGACCACTCTGGGCAGAGGTACTTCTGTGTGTTTGTCCTGTCTGTCTTTGATGGGGGGGGGGGTTTACAGTGTGCCACCACATAGCTGCAGTAATTACTGTGGTCATTTGGTGAGAAAAAACAAGCAACACTTTCTGTTCCTTTCAAACATTAGTTGATGTTTTTCTGCAGGATTTTGAGCTCAACTGTGCAGAGAAATGGAAAATTATGGCTACTCCAATAAGTAGCTGGGTGGCACATAAAAAGAGCTACGCCCAGAGATGGGGGCGACGCGTGCTTCAGAGATGTCAGAGAATGGCTGATGAAGAAATGTTATAATGAGGGCGAAAGACCTTGTTCTCACCTCCCGAGTGTAAATTTCATGAATTACTAAAAATGGCTGGCATAGCAGTGGACCAAATGGTTTATCAGAAGCCTGGAGAATGGCTGGATGGAGAGAAGCATCTTTGAAATGCTAACAAGATGTCGCCTGACATTGTGGCGTTAGCGCTATTTCTGCTTAATGATGGACTTGGTGGCCTGCCACCAGAGGAGCCGTGAGCATTAATTGTTTAGGGATGCGCGGTGAGAATCTGGGCCGGCTCGCGCGTCCTCCCTGGCACCACCACAAAGGGGCCACCACTTCCTCACACATGAAAAGAAAAGATTGTACTTGCCACTGGATAAATAATTTAGCCATTTGCAGAGCTCTGACCATTGTGGATGGCTGAATCTTCAGGCTCCGGCTCCTCTGAAACACCTATCAGGGCTTATTTGTGCCTGTGAGGCAACGCGGAGGGTGCCGGCTCTGGAGCCTTCCTCCTATAAAGGGGTCATAATTAAAAGATGAGGGTCCATGTTTTCATTAACCGGCCTGTGATGAAAACTCCCCATAACGAGGTTGGACGACCTTGCCGGGGCCTCGGAGGTACCGGTGTCATGAATTACTAACGCCTGCTGCTGCACCAGTCTGCGGGTGGACGCTCAATCCCCGCAGGAAGGGGCTCTGGCAGAGTCCATCCACGGCAGAAACGTAACACTCAAGTAGCGTCAGGGTTTAATGAGGGGCCTGGTGGCCTGCCATCACAAAGCTCACTTTGTCTCACAGGGGAAAAGTAAAAGTAGGACATTAGTATGTCATTAGACAATCCATAGGGCTCTGTTTGTGCAGTTCTGATTATTCTTTTTCATTTCGGCTGATTCTCAAATTATTAAGCATATAAAATATGGGGCATATCTGAATAAATAAAGCAAAGATGTAACAAACTGGCTTACTTAATATTCTGCTTACTGGTATTTGAAACGGGGTTGGAAAGCCTTCAAAACCATCCGAACCACATCACAGTTTTGAGGTTAAAAGAATACAGTAACTTAGAGGCAAACGTCTTTAAAATCTGGTCAGGATGTGTCTAATGGCAGCTCCCTCTCTGGTGCTAATGGGGACATGCTGAACCTGCTCCTGCCAGCTTTGTGAGTCTCTGCCTGTTCAAACAACAGAAGTGTGGCTAATCAAAGGCCCTCCAGTGGAAGTGGGATCTGAGGATGGGAGATAGGGGTCAGGGATGCTGGCCCGACGGCCCAGACATGGCGCAGAGGGCCTCAGCAGAAGTGTGTTGTCTTCTCAGGGTCTTCTGGGGGGTTTTAAACGGGCCCCCACATTTTGTGTGACAGCCAGCATTTGTCTCTCTGCGGGGCGTGTTTTCACAGGCCTGGCTGTTGCAACCTGACTCTCAAGCCCCGGATTTACAAGTCTGTGTTGGCTTGTCTGCTTCCATGTCGGAGCAACACGTGTGGAGATCCGATGCCCACTTCCATGACCGTAAAACCTCCCAGGATTCCAAAAGAGGACCATCTGTCTGACCCCTAACAGGAGAAATGGTTTACACAGGCTGTTTTAGAGCGTTGACTCGGTGGCTCCTGCTGGCGTCTGCTGCCGGTGGATGAACAGGCTCTGGAGCTCTCATTAGCTCTCATTAGCTCTCATTAGCTCTCATTAACTCTGCCTTAACCGCCTTTAAACTGAGAATGTAGCTCACATAGACTGGCAGAAGATGGATGTTTTTCTCCACAGTCCTTCGCAGCTTCCGCTCAGAGGGGCGGGGCCTCAGATATGGGCGCTTTCTGACTATGTAATTGTACTGATATATAGAACTTTTCTAGTCCAGCTGACCATTCACACACACACTCACACACCACATGCAACCAGTGGGCAGCTCGGGGTTCAGAGCTTTGCCCAAGGACATGAGGTCTGGAGGAGCATGGAGTGGAACCCCTGACCGTCCAATCAGTGGCCATCTTTCCTCCTGAGTAAGGATATGCAGCTTTAGACCCCCTTTGGCTGCCCTTTCCTAGTCGTCATATTCTCTGGTATGAAATGGTCCCTGAAGGTCAGAGGGACGAGGGGGGGGGGGGCGTGGTTGGGCAGCCTCAGTCCCAGCTCCAGGAACTGGAGGCCCCGCCAGGATCCCTGCTCTGCCCTTTCTGTAAGGTGCTCAAGAGTGGGTCGAGCCCCTCCTCCCGGCAGAGAAAAGCAGCCCCCACTCCCTCCACGCACAGGCTGGTTCCAAAGGGACAGCCGCTAATCTTCCTGAGAAAGAGATTTCTGCCTTTCTTTCTGTGCTCCCAAATGAGGCTGTGGCTCTGCGGAGGTTCCAGCGGCTGACTTAAGAGGCGGAGGAGGAGGAGGGTTGTCCAGGGATGACTGCACTCCTGCCGGCCCCGCCGCCCCATTGTGGCTCTCCATCTTAGCTGAGAAATTCAAAGGCCCTGTGTCCTGCTGCTTAAAGTGTTAAACTGTTATTGTCCCACTGTGGCTGACCGGGTCCGGTCAGTGTGCTGTCCCCCTGCCTCTAAAGCCACCGAACACACATCCATTCCATTCCTGACAGAGTTGTCCCTGTCTGGAAGAAGGAGCTCTATCAGGTGTCGTCTACTGGATCATTATGGAACAGCACATCAATAAAGCCGGTCCTGATACTGGAGAAGACCTGCGAGCATCCAGCTTACAGGAAAGCCTATTGACCAGATCCCGGTGCTGTTTCTTTTCCGGTCAGGGCCCATGCAGACAGCCTATCACGAACCCTCTGCTGTCTTCTGACGGACTTCTCAGTGTTAGAAGTGTGTGTGCTGGGCCTTTTCCCATTCACGTTCAACTGAAGTGAATATAAGAACCATCCGGTGAAAACTAATATATGAATGACATCACAAGCTTGTGTTCTCAGGTCCAAAAAATAGAGTTCAGAGGAGTTCTTAACAAGTTGAAAGCACTGAAAAATCTGTGTGGTCACAAAGCCAAATACCAGGCCTGCTAGCGGTGGCTGCATGTGGACTCAGAGGAGGTGTGACAGGTAACAGGGATCAGGTGAGAGGATATTTCAGGCGTGGGTTGCTTGTCTAAATCTGTGAAAACAGGTGTGTGCATGCATCAGGCCTGAAGACAACAGGGTGCCTCGGTCCTCTTTTCTGAGTGGTCTGAGAGGGAGGGGTCAGTATGGATGCTTTAGGGGATTAGCTCTGCACCAGCCAGCTTTCTCTCCTATTGGCGGGCTCCGTCCCCACTGCCTTACTTTTATTCCCCCCACGTCAAACAGGGAGCTCTGTCCCGGCGTGCAGAGTGTAATCCATGCCCCGTCTGGAAGTCACTTCCTGTCTGCCCACAGGCTCGCTCCTCTTCTCCGAGGTGATGCCTAATCTTCTTCCTTCAGACTGAAAGGCACCCCCAGAGGGAGTCCTGGACGCGTTGGCCTGTGCGTGTGCACGTGGTGAACTCTGGCTCTGTGACCCGGCGTAACCTCGGTGTGCGGCGGGCTGCTCTCTCTGGTAGTGCAGTTCAAGTGAAGCTAAATAAACCCTGGAGAAGTTTAGAGGCGGTAAAACAAAAATGTGTGCTGGCTGTAAACATGGGCAGGAGGCCTTACATAAACAGGCCTGGCTCCTACGGCCGCTTTGGTGGGGAGGCGGGCGCTTTGTGGTCAGACCCCTCCCCCCGAAGCTGCAAGGAGAGCCACTCACCCGTGAGGAGACCTGCATATCTGTGGTGGCTCCACCTTCAGCCTTACTCCTCTTTGAGGGGTCCTGCTGAGCATGCAGCTAACCCTAGGCCCTCTGTGAGGACCAGCTCTGGTGCTCCGGCCCAGCTCCCAACACAGGAAATGGGTTTTTGCCCTCAGTGAAATTCCTCTTGAGAGAAACTCTGCTTCTTGTAATTACAGCTCTACGGTCTCAGTGTCGCTGCTCACCTGTCTCTGGAACCGTTTAGCAGTAATGGAGGCATTAGTCCTGCGCCTCATGAGCCCGTTTGCCTTGAAGAAAAGCGTCTCTGGGCCCCCCCACCAGCAGCAGCAGCCGGGTTTGCTGTGGAGGAGCAGCGGCTCCATCAACCTCTGTGTCAAAATAAACTTCTGGATATGTTCATGGTTCCATTCTGAGGAAGGCAAATGCATGCAGACAGAGTTCGGGTAGCAGTGAACTGTGCAACCAGAAAAATAAAGGGCAGACACGTAACAAAGTGAGGCTGTCCCTGCCCACAGCTCCTGACTCACACAGGCTCAGAGACCCAGAAGAAACCGCCTCAATGTTTCCAGAAAGACGTCAGAGAGAGTTTTCATCTGGCCTCACATCTCCAGAGTGGTGAAGAAAGGCTGGGTAACTCATAATGATGTAACCATCTCAGCTGGCCGCTACCACCTAAAGCCACCATCAAAAATAACCTAGAAATGTAAAAAACTACCATTTCTAAGTTTAGCTGTCGTTGTTAATGTGTCCAGTTTAATATTCAGCCTCTAAAATAATCAGCCTCTTAATAATCTCACATTCGTATTGAATTCCAATAAAAAAAAAAACGTTTATTTTCATGCACTGGCTCAGACGTCTACTGTACATGACTTCAAAAGGCTGAAGGTTGAAATCCCAGCTGCTTCGTCCTGCTTTTAACCAGCCAAAACAAAACCCAGGGAGACAGCAATGGCTCCGATTAGCCAGTGCTAGCCCCCAGCCCACAACACCAGGCACTACTTCTCATTCCCTTTACGCCAATTAATAAAGCTAATTACTGTGATATCAAAATAATTAGGACCCAGTTCTACCTGCCTGTTGAACACACAGGTGTTCTTTAGGGGCTCTGGCTCAGCATGCCACAATAGGGACAAACATCCAGGTACGTGGGCTCATTCTGCTGGGGGGGGGCGGCAGGTCAGGAAATTGTTCAGCAGCTGTAACTTCTTCCATAAAAGCTCTCTTTGTCTGGGGTTAATGTCTTTGCTCCCATTAAACGCAATCAAGGACTCTAGTTATCTCAGAATCAGGATTGTCAGAAACGGTGCTCCAACACAGCCCCGTCCATCCAGTCTCCCAGTAATGGCCCAGTCCTGGGGGAGGAAGTGGCCGGCCGTAGCCCTCACAGTACTTCGGGTAAATGCGGTATTAGCAGCAGTGCAAATTGATTTAATCAGCTTCCCCGAAAAGTTTACTTCAAATGTGCTTTAGTCAAGCATTTCAAAAAGAAACATACATCGGTGGGATCAGCTCCAGTTGGATGCAGATTCCCAGTCCTTGTGAGACAATGCTTCAGGATCGTTAGCTCCCCGGCTCTATAATCCCAGCAAAGCCCATGATGGGCTCCTATATGGTGGTCATGGCCCTGGAGGGGAAAGGCAGACAAAAAGCTGCCATATGGGTAATCTGTTTGTAACGTCATTCATCATCCAGCTGCAGGAAGTCTCCCGGACCAAGGCAGCCATTTTGGAACAGCTGGGTAGCAACAGATGATGGAATGGGATTCCTGCCTGGGTTGACAGTGTGTGTGTGTGTGTGTGTGTGTGTGTGTGTGTGTGTGTGTGTGTGTGTGTGTGTGTGTGTGTGTGTGTGTGTGTGTGTGTGTGTGTGTGTTCCTTGATATTGCCCCATCTCTACTAACATAAAGTCTAAGGTTTTCATCCCAGACTGGGGTCAGTGGTGGGGCAGAGGCGGCCGGTACCTGGGTCCAGAGGTAGTGAAAGCTCTCGTTTCAGTACATCCCAACTCTGCTGATTTGAACCCAGAGATGTGATAGTGATGTGCCGGGTGTTAGCCTGTTCTGAAACGTGGAGCTAATTTAACTGGAAAACCAGTTCCACCTTCATTTCTACTAGCAAATTCGAAGTCTTCTCCACCTCCACCAAAAGGGCAAAGCTCAGAAGTTGAGCTTGTCACTGATCCGAGTGGAGCTTGTGAAACTGATGAGCCCTCATAGCTGCTAACATTTTCTTCCAAAAGGTGTAATTACAGTCCTCTTTTTGCTCTTTCTTGGCTTTAGCTCCGTTACGTAAGTGGAGGAGCAATCATGTAATAAAAGATCTACAACTGAAAGGAGTTGTTGAATGAAAGCCTGTGTGTTGATGTGGCGGGGGAGCCTGTTGTCTGCTGTTTGCCAGGTGATTTCCCCCATGATGTTAACTAAGCCCCAGCATTCTTGGCTGGTGCTTCAAAGAAAACAGGGTCATCCTGCAGCAGCAGCAGATTCGGGCATGTTGGTGGCAGGCGTGGAGCTCCCAGCTAAAGCCTGACAACAGGCCGTTCTCCTGCTCAGCCTCTAAACTTTACAAGCCTTTGTGTTTGGGGTTGTTGTTGTTAGGGAGGGCCTCGGAGCTATCCTGAGCTATCCTGGGGCTTCGGGGGCTCACACATTGTGCACCGTGCTGTCCATTTTGCTGAGCAGCTTTTGGAACCGCCCTCTTTATCACTTTGCCCAGTTTTTGTGGGTTTGTGCATGTTTCTACCCCACAATCCAGCGGCTCTCCTCACTCTGTCCATCAATGAAACCCAACAGGACAGAAGTCAGAGTATTTCTGAAGATGTGTGAGATGTGCAGGGTGCCCTCAAGTTTAACAAGGGGACCTTTGGATTTCTTTGTCCTGTGCTCCATGCATCCGTTCAGGCAGCTTGTGGTGGTAACATGCGTAATGCTGAACTGCGTTTGGACCTTCAGTCCTGGAGCAGAACCAGCTCTGGCACTGTAGAACATCTGTGGTGTTATTGGCTGAGAGTGGCAGTCATTCGGGACCACCTCCCATCTCAGTTTTGCAGTCATGTGTATTTCACACCATCAGGATTCATTAGGAGTTTCAAACGTAAGATAGCTCTGAATGGATGATAATTAGGCATCCTGGTAAGCATGTGTGGAGCCCTGGGCTGCAGTTTGGGGCTCTCCAAGTGTTAGCTTGGCAAAACAGGCTTAAGATGCTTAGGTAATAAAAGTGCTGTAAATCTCCCTTCTTTCAGCAGAATTGTAGTCTTAGAGGAAATCTGGCCCATCTGAAATTCCCACGGAACAAAGGGGGAGGCAGGGGGAAGGGTGGGGGAGTGGGAGGAAGAGAGAGGGTACTCAGCTGAAGAGGGGTATTGTTTACATATCAAGACACTTCCTTTAACTCCCAGGAAAAGCTGTAATTTGCCTTGCGAGGTTTTACAGTTTAATTTCTCCATTATGAAGGGGATAACCCCTTAATTATAGAGCAGGAAGTAGCCCTAAGCCTCGGACAGAGGGAGAAGGCACACAGAGAGGCTGGCTGTGTGTGGACCCCTTTTTTCCTCTGCCCTGAATTGTATTTTTTAACTATTTTTCGCTTCTTCATTAGAACTCAAAGAGCCCTTTCTGGGCCCGGACCAGTAAGGGCTCTACTCCAGATACTGTGAGGCTGGACGAGAAGACCAAGAGGCTTCTGTCTAAACAGAGACGGGACGAGCTGGCAAACCCTGAGCAGCTTCACCTTCTACAGACCAAGAACCACCTCATAAAGTCAGACTTACTTTTGGACCATGAAAGGCTAAATCCAATCATGGCTAGCAAGGCCATTAGCATCCATATGGGCCTTCTGGCTGCAGCCAGCCAGTAGTGACAGACGTGTGCAAATATTGACCCAGATCAGAAATGTTCCAACAACATATGCTGAAATATATGAATGTTGCAGAATTTCCCATCAGCACGTCATTAAGATGTGTGTTTAGTCTGAAAACAGTCTGCTGGGGGGATTTTTTCAAATGTTTTAAGTGTGGCCCAACACAAATTGACGAATGTCCAGACTCATTTACTCAGAGCATCTGTGGATGCTGGTTGTTTGTGGAGATGGTGGAAACACACCAGGGATTAAAGATGAATTATAAGTGTGTTCTGGAACGCAATATTAAATTAAATGTCACCTAAATGGTTCCAGCTCCAGACTGTGAGGATGTACGGCTGGTGCTGCTATCAGGGACACTTCCTACCTGCAAAGGAACAAGTTAAGCTCTGAGGAATGGTGAATGCAGCTTGATTTTCTGGATGTGTTACTTTTGTTGGCTGAGTCAAACCTGACAAGCAGTTATTACAGCATTTGGTTCAAATAAAGCTAAGTCCACATCCAGTTTTGAAAATAACGGAAGGATTTTGTGTCTGTATCCTGTTAGCAGGACAGTTGGATGTCAGAAGTTGGGTTTTCAGCCACTACTGGTGCAAACATACCGGAGATACGATAAACCAGTGAGAACCAGGCACATTTCTGATTTCAGACAAACATTCTGGATGTCCTAACTGGAAGCTAACTGAGAAGAACAGTTTTATTTGTTTGAAATCTTTCATCTCTGAATATATCTGGCATATTACATCACTTTTGGAAGGATACCACTCAGGCATGTGTGTTTGTTGTTTGCCAGCTCAGGCTGGAAACAGCCTGGGGAGTCACGCCATTTTAATCTTTGTCAGGTCAGTTTTCTTTCTTTTTCCCTCATTTTGTTTTGATTTGACTTATTTTAATGAAGAACAATAAAGATAAACAGTAACACTGTTATATCCAGTTTGCTGCTGCCACTCAGACATCAATGGTACCTCAAAGACTGGTACAGCACTGGATAGTGGTGGTTAGCATCTGCACAGCAGAGGGTTCTGGGTTGGAGTCCCGGGGGAACCAGGACCAGAGGGTTCTGGGTTGGAGTCCTGTGGGACTGAAAATAGATGGAGAGTGTGATTTTAATCTGTGCTGCTGGGATTTGTAGTTTCAGGCACCGTTCATTACATCTTTGAGACCAAACATTTCCTGATCAATACAATATGGAGAGTTGTGATTGGTTCTTTTGGTGGTGACATCCTTTCCCCACAGTCAGCGTTGATGAGGATGTGGTCACGTGTGGATTATGGTCCATCATCCAGAGCTTGGCTGAGGGTATGCAGCTTCAGCAGAGCAAAGAGAAAATGCTTTATTAGCAAAAACAAATAAATAAACACAGCGATGACCAAACTGTTTTCAGACCATTTCCATCAAAGGAACAGATGGATTCTGTTTGTTTTATTCCAGTACAGAGCAAACCCTGACTAAATGTTAGAGGAATTATTTGATAAGTAGTAGTTTTGTTTGTCTTACACATAAAAACTGAACCAGAACTCCCTTTGGGGATTGTTTAAGTGGTATAAAGTAACACTTTCCAGGTTATTAAATGAAATCCAGATCTGGAAACAGACTGCAAAGCAAATTTAGTCAGTTTTTCAACCCCCTTTGGATCAAATGGAGATAAGCATACAAGACTTTACAGATGATTGGGTCTGGAGTCTGGAGTTTGGCTGGAGTCCACTCTGTAATTGTTTCATTGTGTTGCGGCCTGGTTGCACTGTCAGTACGACTGACGGAGCAGATGAATCTCCTCTGCAGGCAGGGGGGGGGGTTTAGTTTAGCCTTTATACACCACTGTGTTCATCAACTTGTATACACCTCCTGGAAACATGGTAGTGCCTGTGTGTGAGTCGCTGCTTTGGTATGTTGATCAAGCCAGTGAATCATCCACAACTAGTAGATGTAGAACGTCAGATCTTGTGCAGCAGCAATGCATTTCTAGGGGTAAGAGGGGTCCCAGGTACTGATCCCAACAGGTAACAGTCGACATTAAAAACATCCCTCCCAGATTTCGACTTCCTAAATGCGGAATTTAGTTTTTTTTATTATCGTATACCTTCAACAACAGTAAATCCTACCCAGTAGTTCCACTCGGTTCGGTGTCTTCCCCACAGACACCCGAATGCTCCAAGTATAGAAGCCCGGCCCTGTCTGTCTGCTTTGGCGTCTGTACTTCCAGGTTAGGCTTTGTGCCGGGTTGGGGACCGGGCGCTATGGCTGAGCTGTGAGGGGAGCTGACTGACAGTAATGCTGCCACGGCCAGCCCCCCCCCCCCCCCCAGCTGCCGGGACCTGTTTGATCACACAGCCCACTGCCTAATTGGATTTTTAATTTTGTTTTGACATGTTCTCTGAAACTTTATAGGCGCATGTGTGTAGCTCTGAGCAAAAGAGAAGCCAATGTAGTCCAGATGCTGGCCATGTCGTGTGATGTGGACATGGGAGAGGCAGTTTCCTCTTAGTTACCACGCTCAGAGGTTTAAAGGCCAGCTCCTGGTTATCATACTGATAAAAGCAGGCTTTGGATTAGGGATGTACCTGATCCTGCATTGGAAATGGAGACCTCCAGGCATGCCAACCATGACTCTGAGCACACGGGTGTTAAATGCTAATTCAAGGGGTTACTAGTTTGGCTCCTCCAGCAGCTACTGAAGAGCTTTGGAGCAGAGCGTCCACTGAGCTCCACCATCTGCAGAGGTTTGTTAGACTGGGCAGAGTCCTGGTGGGAGTGTGTATGAACGGTCCAGATGAGGAGTAAAACGGAGAAGCAGGATTCAGTAGACTCCTGTTTGTTACTATTGGACGTTCATAGCTCCTTATAGTAATATTGTATTTAGCTTTATACAGTCCTGAGTTGCATTGAAGGTTGCAGTGTAGCCTTGCTGTTTTTGGAAGCTTTACCTGAACATATCCATAAGAGTGTGTCAGATTAAGGAGATTCCCCAGCAGGCATACCCTGAGGTGACTCAGCTCCTGCAGCGTCACACGGGAAGACGCTTCCAGGCTAATTTTAGCCCAGGATGCATGCTGTTTGTCAGAGCAGCTGCAGTGACAAATGATTCCTTATCTTCAGAGGCTGGTGCTTGCTGTTGCTGACTAATGTCCTGGCCACTTGCTCCTGTTTCTGCAGCTCTCAGAGGCTTCATCTTCTGTGCTGTCAAAGCCCGCGTTCACATAAACATACACACAGAGTTTGATACCAGTAGCTGGTGGCTGCAGATCAGCGTCCAAGGACAAAAACTTTGTTTGATTTGCACACAAATGCAGGTTTGGTTGGGTCTGGTACAGGTCTGGGTTTGGTTGGGTCCAGTTTGGTTTTATCTGCTGGAGACCTGACTCCATCGTGGGTCAGCCTCCTTTGGACATAACTTAGAGCCCCATACTTACATTTAGGCCAAGTGAATAAGTCAATAAGCGACAGAGACTTCCTGTTCAGGGAGTCAACATGGCCTCATGGGAAGTTTCTGCACTTTAATTATAAATGCCCAACAGAGACGAACGGGTTCCAGAACAAAGAGTAGTCCTTTGACCAGTGGGCAGAGACGCATTGAAGAACCATGTTCGGCGTCCAGGGAGCTGACCCTGATCATTCACCAGGGTCCTCATGTGTCCTCTGCTTTCCACGGCTCCAGGCTCCTCTGTCCACCTCGTCCTCACCTCCAGGTTGAAGATTGCTGGTCAGATTCACTCCTAACTGGCTTTACTTTCCCGTTGTTGGCGGCCATTTGTCAGCAAATAAAAACGCCTAAAGCAGGCAGATGATCAGCTAAATGTTGGGTAATTACCTGATTGGTTCAGGTGGGTCTGCTGGCCTGGGGCTGGCCTTTAGTGGTGATTTGGTGTCAGTTGGCTCAGCCAGCTGAGCGGAAAACATGGTCCAGCATGGAAAGAAGCGTAGCAGTCTGATGTCCAACCACTCCGGCTGTGAGCACATCTGTAGAAGCTCATGGTCCAATCAGTTGCTCCTAAAGGAATTGTCAAAAAATATCTAATTCAACCAGCTTTAGAGGGAAAGATATTGTGTTTATTAAACTGACAGTGATGTCAGAGCAGGACATGGAGGCGGAGTGACGGCCCAACTGAAAGTATGCAGATATGAATCAACCCCCGACCTCTCCCTGTGAGGCTGAGATGAGAGTCGTCTCACAAAAAGGGAAAGAGCAAAGCAGCATTATCAGATGGAGAAGAAAAACATCACCTGAGAGCCAACCCGTTAGCTCGGAGGCCCTCTGACCTGCTTCACAGCTGTTTTGTGTTAAAGCTGTAAAACCAATTCCCAGAGTTTCCACACTGAGTCCTGCCCCAAGAAAGAGGCCAGACGAGAAGGGGGTTTACGGGATCCTGTGTGTGTGTGTGTGTGTGTGTGTGTGTGTGTGTGTGTGTGTGTGTCGGTGTGTGTGTGTCGGTGTGTGTGTGTGTGTGTGTGTGTGTATGCATTGAAAGAGTGCTAAACTTTATCTTATCAGGATGGCCGGCCTCAGAGCTCCTCACTTCAGAGGTTCAGAGTGATGAACAGGACCAGCTCTCATTCCTCCCAAACTGCTTCTCTTTTCAGCCCAAACTGATTTTGATAAGACTGAAAGTTTAGAGCCGTTTGTTTTAAGCTCAGTACTGTGTGTGTACCCACGAGGAAGCCAGTTAGGAAACATGGCTTGGACTCACAGATTGGACATGCAGGGCAAACTGTAAAGTGGGCCCAGTTTTCTCTGAGCAGAGACCTGCTCGCCTTGTGTTCCTGTGCTGAGGCCTGAGCAGCCCGGCTCTTAGGACCTCTGCTGCTGTTAATGGCACCCTGAAATGTGTGAATATCACTTGTTTATTCCATAGAAGCTCCATCCTCCCGAGTGCACGGACACGGGCACGTTTTCCCTCAGGATGAAGGCACTTCTGAGCCCCTTACAGCATTTCTCCAGAAGACTGCAGACACATCTTACAGATTCAGCATGGCATCTTGATAGAGACCAGGCCAGGTCCTTCCAGGAGCTACTCCCCAGTGTCTCCCATGAGCCGGGGGGTTGGGGCTATGGGTGGGCCCTCACCTCACAGTGACCCCCTGCTAAGTCAGCTTTAGATTGATGTGTGGAGCCTCCTTCTCCCACTCATTGTGTGCTGTTTTAGGCGCTTCCTCTGCCTTCTCTTCTCCTCTTAAAGGAAAAAATGCCTGTTTACGACTTGGGGTGGGGGGGCGGTGCTGAGCTTGCACTACGGATGCCGTCATGGTGTGCTGAGGACACTCTTTGTGTGAACTGGCAGCCTCTCTGTCAGCTGTGTCTGAGAGGTTAAAGGGCTCCTGGGAGACTGAGGAAGGCTCTGAGTTCCTGCCGTTTGAAGTGACTGGGCTCCGGCCAGATCCTGGCGCACAAATGCTGCTCAGACCTGAGTGAAGTAGCAACTGAACAATGAAGTCACATATTAGGCATTTTCCTGTGTGCTGATTTGATGGGTGAGAAAGGCAGCAGCACTCAGGCTCTGCCGGGGCCTTTCCCCGTCGTTCTGCCCCTCAGCTCTGAGGGGACATTAGGAGAAGAAATCCATCTCTAGATCCCCCTCACAGCCTGGCTCTTCAGCGGCCCGGGGGTGAGTCAGACCTCTGCAAAGGAAGCTGACATCCTGATACTTCTTCAGGCTCCAGGAAGGGCCCTCTGCCTTCTGCATGAAGCATAGGGTAGCCTTACCACATTACCTACTACTTGAAAGAAAACACTGTAACTTTTTGTGAGTTTTTCATTGATTCCGGAGACACTTCTGTCAGGAAAATCTGGAGAAAGAACGACAAACTCTCAGATATCTGAGCAGCTTCCTGGTGAGAGCTGCCCTGTTTCCCCGTGGAGCCTTTTTCAACTGACTAGCCCCCAATGGACAGCCAGGTTAGCTCAGGCCTGGCGGTGCAGTCTTTAGAACAATTACCAGAGCTGGGGCGGCACCTTGTAGCCAGGTGATAGATGAGGCTGGCGGTGGGTTCATGGGGTTACTGCTGAGGATGGGAGTGATTGGCCGGAGCAGCCATGTAGTCCTGACTTAGACTAATCATATCAGAGAGAACCCAGCTGGGTCTGAATGGGATGTGTAAACACGTCAGGACAGGAAAGGAGCACCAGGGGCTGGGCAGCTGGGGGGGGGGCATCAGGGCAGCATGGCAACCAGATATAAACACAGGCCCACAGCACTTCAGCAGCCCACAGACTAGATTTAATCTCACACTATTTTCCACTTTTTTAGCGTAGCTATTCTGAAAACAGTACAAATGCCTTACAATGATACTTTATAATGAGTCTTAAAATACAGGGTTCAGGCTTTAAAGGCTTTCTGAGACCTGCTCTGCTCAGCTTAAAACTCTCTCTTAGACTTCTGAGAACAAAAGGAAATGTTGGAGAGACTGAACCTTCAGCTTTTTTTTGGAATTGCTGACTTTTCCCTTATCAGAGTTGAACTCTTTTAACTTCTTTATCAGTAGTGAGCTGAAACTAGAAACGCTTTGTATCGCTGGCTCCTCTGGTCGTAAAGAGCTTAACAAAGGAAGAACTAGAAAATAATGAAAGTGAATGGAACTCTAATTCCAGTACTTTGTTTGTTCTTTACAGATAAAGAAACTGTGTCCATGTGATGGGCCGCACTATTTTGAGGCACTTTAAGTATCTGATTTCTTATTACGCCCACTCCGCCCCTACACCTGCAGAGAAGTTCTCCTTCCGATGGACTCCCGCAGACATGCGCAGGCCTAGCAGGATTCAGGGGGAACTGTGAAGCCTATTTCCTCTCAAACCATATTCTGTTGACCTAATCCATTTACCTTCTGCCCTAAATCCCCCTATCAATAAAGCAGGTATCATTTTACCCTCCCTGGGGGCTGTTAAAGTAGCCCCCCTTTTAAGGCTTCCCTCCATGGATGGCAGGGGTTCTGAGCTCTCCTGTAAGCCTCTAATCCGTCTGTCACCATCACTCAGCCATGTCCTGCCCCAGAGGAAGCCATGTCCTGCCACCCAAACCTGCAGATTCATCTGCTGAGAGGAGCAGGATCCCTGCATTATTAACCTGACGTTTCACTCCCTTTGTGCTTAGTGTGCTTGGTTTGTGTGTGTGCGTGCATGTGTGTGTGTTTGTGTTTTAAAAGGGACATAGTAACACCTTTACGTTTGTCCCAGTTCCTCCTTTTGGTGGCTTGCTGAGACTGAACCCCAGAACAAATCAGTGCCTGTCTGTGGAATTGTGAGTGTGTATGGAAGCACATGAGCACTTGTGTATTGCTGTTGGCACAGCGCTGTGTAGTTAGGACCGAGGCCAACTTTTTCTAGTGGAATTTCCTGTCTGAATGGATCACCCCCACCTCTCCGACTCCTATGAGCTGCGCCTCTTTCTTCCCCTCATGCTTTCTCCCTCTCTCGCTCTGTCTCACTGCCCCTCGCTCTCAAAGCACAACAAAGGCTTTTTTGCCTGAAAATTATTCCTGGCCCAGCCTGGCCTCTCAGGGTATTATTATTATCACTGAGGACTTCCTCAAAGACATGAGTCCTCTCTCCTTCCCACTCCAGCATGGCTCTGATATGCGAGTCCATGTGGACATAATGTGAAAGGGCTTTTCCTTCTTCTTCCTGAGTCATGAAACCCAGAGAGGTCTTTGTCACTGAACACTGAACACCTGGAACTGTCTGTGGAGAGATCAGGCTTTAAAATGCAGTTTTAAAATGCAATTATGAAGCCCTCCTACAGGATAGATGTGTTCATACTTGAAACAATGGAGAGATCAGAGCGGATGACAAACAGGACTACATCATACCAGCACAAAACCACAGACTCAAACCTCAGACCACAATCTGGACTCATTACCAAACTGATAAGTGCCCTCTGCCCTTTTTAGGAAACACACTCAGAAAAAAGCCACCTAATTGCACCCTTAGGGGTCCAACAACCTGCCTCCGGGGTGCTGAGGTCCCGCTGTTGGACCCTTAGAGTTTGTCTGTTTGCTACTTGGGAATATAAGTGTAGCTTTCAGGGCTTCTGAAAGTACAAATATGTGGCTTTAGGAGTAGTTTTTAGCCATATAGGGAACATAAGTCAGGAAAGGGCCTCAGGAGACATGGCTGTACTCCTCTGTTTGACAGTGTTTGATGTCTTGGTTGGAGTAAGCCTACATGCAAAAGAGGCGAGGAGCTTGAACGTCTCTCACCACACACCTGCCTACAGCTGTCCCTGAAGCCCACCAAACAATGCAGCTGTCCGGGTGATAGAGGGCCTTTCTCAGCCCTTATCACCCCGGGTCCAGCAGCACCAGCCTGGAGAGGCTGCAGGACGCTCAGCCTCTGAAACGGGTCTGTTCTTTTAGTGTGGATGTAGCTGGGATTTACTGACAAACCCACCACTGTTCAGGAATGAGCTGAAGGCTCAGTGCAACATTAGTCTCTTATTAGTCTCTGCATTACAATGCAGTGTGTGCAGCTTTATGAGTTTTCCTTGTTGTCTCTGCAGACAAAAGTTAATGCTGATTATCATCATGATCTGCTGATATGCAGATGTAAAGCAATGCATGGGCTATTCCAAAGACCAACAGGGATAGAAGGCTAATGTTGGCTAATGCCACACTGTTTGGACAACACAGAGCTGCCCTCAGGGGGGCTGTCCTGCCCCGGTCCTTTGTAATTCCATCAGAATTAACAGAGAACAAGACACTGCCTCAGTCAGAAAGAACCAAGACTCAGTCAGGGTTAGCATCACCCAGCACAACATCCACCTCACTCTCAGAGCCCCCAGTCTGGCTCCACCTCGCTGCCACGCTGCTGGCTACAGGGAGTCCTCAGCCTCGTTTAAAAGCTCGGGAAAGAAGAAAGGAGACTCCAGGAAATGAGAACCGATGAAGCCTCTTGGATGAGAGGCTTGGCTAACTCCAGTTGTCTAACTGAACTTCCAAGCTTGACCATGACCTGGATGACTGAGGATCCTCTCAGATAAGAAATGAGACCATGTTTCCATGTTTCAGTTCTAACTGCCTGCTGAGGGATTCCAGGCTCTTAAGCTGTTATCAACCTGCTCTGAAAGGAGACAGATGGCGGAGAAAGGAGTGAAGAAGACATTTTTCACTGGTCTAAAACTAAAACTGTTAAAATCTGTCTTTTGGACCATTGTAGAATTCAAATAACAGAGCTGAGTCTTTTGAGTTGTTTTTTGTCTCTTTCATTTCAACATCTCAACTTTAAAAACACAAAACCGAGCTGACCTTTTGCCTTTGCTCCTCTTTGAATTAAAACATGATGCCACTCTTTTTTTTTATTCATGGAAATGTGCTTCTGTGTTCTCATTCTCCACCCTGTCAGCCACATATCTGTTCCAGAGCCATAACCTACCTCTCTCTTCCATTCCTACAGGTGCCCACCATCTTTTCCCTGCTTTCCACACCCCCATCCCAATCGACATGAGGCACCACGAGGGCCGGTACCATTATGAGCCCAACCCTCTCCACACTATGCACGGGTAGGTAACCACAGGTGTCTCTGTGTCACTTCATGTCTTTCACAGGGTTATTTAGTCCTGTTCAGTGACAGAAGTCAGGGTGTTCTTAGTTTGGGGCGGAGCGGTTTCAAGTTGAGGTTAGCAAAGAGGAGTTTGAACGGGATCATTAGCTTGCCAGCAGCCTGTCACATGGCAGAAGAAGACTAGTACCTCATTTGAAGAGATGCAGAGGTAAATGAGCTGAAGTCCAGCTCATTTACCCTAACCCTAACCCTACCCCTAAACAATTGTTTCTGGACTTTAATAATGTTCTTTTGTAATAACAGTCTGCTCGTCTTCACATTTCCAGACTAAACTTTCAGTGGGATGCGCATTGTGGGGAGAGCCATTTATCACCAGCAGAGCCGGGATGGGATGGGGGAGAGTGTCCGTTGTGATTAATGTGACATGTCTCTGACAGAGAGCTTCTACTCATTTATCAAGGCCTTGCCATAGCTTTTCTCCCCAGTGGGCCAGACTCACCTAATGACTGTGGAACAGAGCGGGGCGTCCGTTCGGTCCACTCCGGGTCGGGTTGACTGAGGGGTGCCACATGCAGGCACCCTGAGCTGGATAAGATCCCACAGCCCCCCCTTCTGTGTTGTCTTTCTATGAAAAAAGACTCCAACTGGCACTAAAACATTCCCCTTTTCCAAAGTCAGATCCACCTTCCCCGTCCTCCTGCTCCCTAAAACCCCTCAGAGAAGGGGGTCGCCATGGCCCCCTATCAGGGAGAGCTTCATGCTGGCTGACAGTAGAGCTTAGCCTAACAGGAGATGAGCAGGTTTTGTGCTGTTTGCTGCATATTGTGGTGTCAGACGTCTCCTGTTCAAAGCCACAAGCCAGCAGAGCCAGCCTCTGTGCCAGCATGTTTGAGCGGGTAATTAGCATCTGAAATCCAGCCTTCCGTTCCCTCAACCTCAATGACAACGCTGCAGATGAGAAAAACAGATCCCCCGCTCATTCCACAGCCCATATTTATGCTTTTTGGGAAGCAGCAAGAGGGCAAATTGTAGCAGTGAAAAGCTGAAATATGCTGAAGGTTTTGTGTGGCGGGGCTGTGGCCTGCACCGCCCCTGTACACAAACAGATGTGGTCCCCCTCAGCAGGCAGCAGGCTCTCAGCAGGAATGTGTTGATTAAATACCGTTTACAGATCAACCGTTTGAGCTGGTGTTGTTTTTTGGCTTCATTGTTTTGCTTTGGTTGCTGTGTGTGTGTTGGGGTGGGGGGGGTAAAGGAGACTGATCTTTACGTCTGCTGGCTGTTGCTTTTGACAGACATGTTTTCTTTTAGTTCCTAGCCCTGGCTAATGGCTAAATGTGGAGGCTCGCTTGAGCTCCATCCAGGAATGTGCTCCTGCAAGCCAAAACACTGCAGCTATCAATCAGCACGGCGGCTCATCAGCAGCCTGACAGAGTCACGCTTTACTCCACGGCCTCACCGTCACCTCCACGCACCCAGCAGAAGCCCACAGCGCAGCACAGCCGTGCACGGGCAGCTCCCGTCTCATCCCTGTGGTGCAGGAGCCCGTCTTCCTGCTGGCCTCCAGCTCTCCGCACAGGGCTCCTCAGGGGACACTCTGGGACTTCAGTTCACACCCTCAGTGTCTCCAACAAAGCCAGAACAACTAGAAAGGATCCCAGCGTGTCCCTGACTATCAGCCTGTGATTTATCTTGACGGGCCCGGGTGCTCAGCGGTACAGAGGAGATGGTTGGCATCATAATCCAACCCCCTGGAGCCGGAGGAGAACATGCTGCAAAAGCAAATATTAACTTCATGGTCAGCTGGGAAAGGCATCTTAAGCGTGTGGCTGAGGAACACCTGTAGCTGTGGGGACGGGTATTGTCAGACTCTGATGCAGAGTTTTTCAGATTTCTAAACATAAGTCAGCCTTTTTGGAACATGACTGATAGGTTTTATGAACATACCAGGCACCCTGTTTGAGTACTTCTGTAGCTATCAAATGACAAGACACTACAACTGACTACTGCGTAAATGAGTTTGTTTGACCACATACTGCTTATCCAGAATAACTCAGCAGGCTTCAAGTCGACTCCATTCAGCTGTAAAAGCTCAGCACGGCCAAAACTCCAGCTCAGGGAAACAGTCTCTCCTTCCAGTGAGACTCAGAGTCTGAATCAGATTTCCTGTAAAGATAAAGTTGGATAGAACTAACTTAATCTAAAATAGTTTAAGTTTGTACAATCATGTTAATTTCTTATTCCATCAGCCATATAAGTCCATATAAGTAAATGTGGTCATTTCCTCCGTCTGACAACATCAGTAGGCTACATGAGAAGGAAGTTCATACCTACATGTCTTCTGCTGGTTTCAGGGCTCGCAGCCATCTGAGGAACCGGGGAAGCTGTCCTGATTTAGTTCTCCCTCCTCTTCTATGAAGGGAAAAACAGGAAAATTAATAATTGCATCATCACTGGTCTAAACTCATATCCAAAGGCAGAGGATAGCTGAAATGTTCAGAGTGAAGGTTTGGAAGTTTTAGGTTTGGAGAAATAGCCTCAGGCGGTATTTTAAGACACACATCTAATCAGTTGAATCTCATATATGAAAGAGTCATTAATGTACCCTGAACGGGACTTAAGTCACACTGTCAGGCCGTTGGATGAAAGCATCACTGGTGCAAACCTGACCAATCACAGTTTTGATTTTCATAAAGTTCAAATGTATTTGAACCCATTGACCAATAGGAGCCCAGACAATGAAACCAATTAGACAGCACCAATATCCATTCTATGTGGTCGTTTTCAGCTTTGATTGACAGAAAAAAGCTTCAACTAATCATTTTGTGGTATCGGTGTGAAAGCAAACTTGAATTTGTCTCAGTTTCACATTTTTCCTTTGAGCCCCCGTCCTGCTGAAATCGGCCCCCAGCAGCCGTTGGTCATACAGGCCCCGTGGTATGCACTTACTCACAGGATTACTCATGTACTCAACAAGCTGTACCTTGTCCAAATCATTCTTTCTCACAGCCGAGTTCTAACAATGGAACAATAGAGATTGTAATCATAAAGAGAACAAGGAGACAAATAGCAATTACCTGCTTGAATGTATATCATCTACTGGCTCAAGTAGGCTTCCTATCCCTCGTTTTCTGTTTGGCCCCCAGTGTGATCCTTAGCAGGCTAAATAGCAAGGCATCTCTGCCTGTGGTTTATCATTTTTTAGTCACTTTGCAGAATGCAGCCACCCATAGTGGTCTGGTATGATTGGAGCTTCTTTAAATGGCAGCTACAGATTAAAAGACGCGGCTCTCCAGAGGATTTGTGGCCTGAAAGAGCTTCTTCATCAACTTCTGGGACTACAGCTTCAGGAAACCACACTTCAAGTATGGTCTTGTCAGATAAAGGGTGGACACACCAGGCTTCAGCAGTGAGTCAGAACGGAAACTGACAATAACCCTGACCTTACTAAACGGCCTGATATTGTGTCAGCGATGGGCTACCAGCCCAGAAACAAACAGCAGAGGGTGAGCTTCTGAGGGACGATGCTGCATGGGATGCTGGAGATAAAAGTCTAAAACCTCACTACCTTCCTGTCCTCACTTCAAGTTAAACCATCAAACTGATTTGAAGGCCTTTAAAGGAAAGTTATCTTTATATCTTGATGTTGTGAACAGACCTTGTTGGTGCAGGACCTTTTAAAACACTGCTCTTCGTCCTGTTAAGAGATGTTTTGTGATTGATTTAGTGTAATCGTTTGTTTCCTGTTGAGCCATGAGTCTGTTTAGCTGTT
The DNA here is from genome assembly GCA_907169785.1 of Menidia menidia. NCBI lineage: Eukaryota > Metazoa > Chordata > Actinopteri > Atheriniformes > Atherinopsidae > Menidia > Menidia menidia. The sequence goes on from CAJRST010001113.1 coordinate 19,152,549, forward strand.
AGCCTTCAGTAAATGAGTGTATAGAGAGGTGGATACAGATTTTACCAGCTTTATCCCCTGGAAATATTTAATTTGCTGTACATAGAAATGGAGGGAGGATCTGCCTGGAGGTCAGGTGGTTAGCCCTTCACCTAACAGTCAGTTCCTGAGTTGAATCCTGGCTTCTTCTTTCTGTGTGGAGTTCACATGTTCTCCCCGTGCATATGTTGGTTTTCTCCTGGTACTCCGGGTTCAGTCCAAAACTATCATTTTGGGTTAACTGTGGACCCTAGAACTGCCCGTGTGAGGGTGTAGGTTGCTTGTGTCTGTGTGGCTCTGGGATGGGCTGACCTGTCCAGGAGGACTACCCCCACCCCTACGACTCCTGGTTGGTGCTGTAGACTGTGGATGGAGTCTTTACCAAAGTTATTCTACTGAAGAATAACTTCAGTAAAATGTAAAAACAAATCTGGCATCCACTGGGATCTCCTGTAAAGCAGCATCAGTCCGGTATGAAGCGAGGGGGAAGGAGGATGCAGGCTCCAGATGTTTCTAATGTTCTACCTTTTACAGATGAAGGTTGTACCTTAGCTCAGTGATTGGCTGAATAATGGGAATCCATGCGTACCGTTACTCTGGTCGGCTCCCAGAGTCATCCTACCCAAACAGTAGAGTCTGTGCCAGTGCCAGCGTACCCAGTTTGTAGTAAAGCACCCAAGAACTAATCTGAGAAGGCAGTGCCCAACCTCTGTGCTTAGAGGGCTCTGAGCAAAACCTGTTTTTGTGTATAGAGCGTCTGTTTCTTCTCACATCTCCCCTTTTGCCCTGAACAGAGGGGTCTTTATGGTTGTTTGTAGGGGAAGACTGGGCTGACGGCAGAAAGTTGGCCCTCAGACAAGACCAGCAGTCTGCAGGCGCTTACTGGAAATGGAGCAAAGGCCCGGGCAAGGCTGGGCTGGCTGCAGCCTGGCGTCTGCAGAGACACTCTGAAAGGGAGACTGAGCAGGGAAACTCCAAAGGCTGGATGGGGCTTACAGACTGGCCCCTCCAGGCCCTGGGCCCATCTGTCACGGCTGCCAAATGCAACTACTACCTGGACCAGACACTCTTTCTTCATCATTGTTTCTTGTTTCCTCAGATATGTACATCGCTCTCCCAGCTGTCAAATGAAAACAGAAACGTCTTTAACTCCACAGGATTGTTTTATCTGGATGTCACAGAGAAGCCGATTCAAAAGCAGAAGACTGAGACAAACCAAACTAATGCATGTGTTCGGAGCACATTTCAAGAAACAGAAAATACCTAACAGCTTGTTCACTTCTTCATCTGAAAGCCCCTCTTTCCCACGCAGAGCGCTGCGGTGAATCACAGGTCTGCTCCCTCTCACAAAGGGGCTGCCCTCCCCTCTGCCTCCTGCTCTTCTTCTCCTCTTGTCTACACGCTTTCTTTCTTCAGGGACAAAGATCGACTGCTACTCCGTCATATGATCAAAGCTTGTCTGTGTCACAGTAATATCTGAAAGACAGCACCAGTTTCCTCCTTTGAGTTTATTCTCTCCTCTAAATGCTCACATTCCCACACTCGACTTCCTCACAATGTCCAGAGAATCAGACAGTTCCTGCTCACACATGTCCTACACACCAGACCAGACCTAGCCGAGCAGAGCAGGGTCTGGGAATGTCCATATATTACATTGTGTAATCAGGAAACTATGGGAGATGGTGGGGTGCGTGTCATCGTTACAGAGCCGATCCATGTGGCTCTGAGGCTCTCTGAGGGTGGAGGTGTGGGCACCACCCTACGGAAAAGAGGGGCCGCTCATCAGAGCAAAGCAAACTGAGGTCAGCAGCAGTGCTGCTGCGCCCTTAAAAGGCTGCAGACACTTTGGCCGCCTGGGGCTATCAGGAGTTATGACACTAACCTGTCTGTGTTTCTGCAAGCACATCCACCAATTACCTGCCAGACGACACATTGACTGCGCGGCCTGCTTTGACTGGCAGCCCGTCGGAGAGGTTCAGAGGCAGCTCTAGCCGGGGGGCTGGAGCTCCTCTTTGGTCTTTACACATCCGGCTGAGTCTTATCTGTGAGCGACCCTGTCGTTCTGCCCACCCAAAAAGAGTCTTGCTCATCTCTGTCTTTCTGTTGGAAGCCATCAGTCTCAACTTGTCTGTAATTTTAGGGCTTAATAGGAGAAGGTGAACAAAAGGGGTCAATTATGCATTAGCTGTGGGGCTGAGCAGGGAGAAAGGTAGAAGGGCCCTGAGACTCCAGACTCTGGTGGAGGTAGCATTGAAAAGCCCTGCTAGCTGCTAGCTCTGTCAAATGTTTGCCTTTCATTTGCAGCAGGCTGTGCCCCCCCCCTGTTCCTGCAGGTAGTCTCACTGTCATCTCTTCTCCGCAGACCCCCTGGACTGGCGGGCAGCCCGGTCATCTCAGACATTTCTCTGATCCGCCTGTCGCCCCACGCCGCGGCGGGGACGGGCGAGTCCCCCTTCAGCCCCCCACATCCCTACGTCAGCCCGCACATGGAGCACTACCTGCGCTCGGTCCACGGGAGCCCCACCCTGTCCATGATCTCTGCTGCCCGGGGACTCAGCCCAGCTGAAGGTAACCGCCTTAAGACCACCAGGAAGAGCAGTTCCACAGACCCGTGTGGTGGACAGGGGATGGTAGGGCTTGGATCAGGAGCTCCTCCACAGCATGGAGGCCTACAGGTCCAGGCCTTCCAAAGCCATCTGACCTCCTGAAGTCAACTGTTCAGCTTTGATTGGCTGTGGCACACAACACAATACTCCCATACACAGACACATAACCAGGCTGCTTGTGGTACGTAAGGAGAATCTAACCCCTAACTCCTTCTCAACCAGAAGCTGAGCAGGTTTATGTGTCCCATCACTGTAAATCAATAAGTCAGATTCATTGAGGTTTTTAAACACTCCTCATTAGACAGAGGTCCGATACCATAGGGACAAACATTTTGAAACCTTAAATCAACCTCTTGCTTCCTCCACACCTGCTCAGAGCTGCCTGTCTCCAGCCACCTGCTCAGGCCCTGAAGATGAGCAGGGACATCCTTCACAGGGAGTTCGGGGGGCAGATTGGGTGCAGCCCATTCAAAGCTGCAGCCACCCATGAACCCACCACCTCTGTACTCAGGAGGTGAGGCAGCAGGACGGAGCAGGGCTGAGGCCCCCTGTCACCTGTGGCTCTGCCAGTCAGAACCAGGGTTCCTCCCACAGAGGTCCAGACACACAGCGCCTTTTCTGTGTGGCGTTATTAGAGCTGAGGCCTGGGACTCTAACGGTGTCAGGGTTTGGGGGGGTTGCATCATTTGATGTTAGATTTGTGTGTACAGCCGGTAGAGTAAACCTTTTTGTTTTTGTTTTAGTTCACAATTACACCTTAAAACCCCCACATTCCTAATAAATCCATCAGATTGCATTTAAATTCCCCATCCCACCTTAGCCTGAATCCCCCCCCCCCCCAGTCCTCTGGGGCAGGGAGGGGTAGGCACAGGAAATGGAGAGGGGAGGGGGACCAATCTACGTCTCAGCCTTATAGCTCCTGACATCTTTAAATGTGCCTTTACTGGCTACAGGTGTTCACACATTTCTGTGTCAATATTGCTTTTGCTCATGCCGGTTTGAAGGTTTCCACAGTATTGTTAGTGTTCCAGCGCGTCTCCGTGTGCACGCAGCTCCCCTCTGAGCACCTGAGTATGACTTCATCCTGTCAAACATAATGTGCAGACCAGGAGAGGTTCTGGAATGTGACACGGCCTCCATGTGAAGCCCCCTCTGCTCTGCTCAGCCAGCTCTCTGTCCCCCAGAGAGAACTCCTCTAACCCGGCAAACCTCAGACATCAGACATCTTTGATCAAAGCCTCGTGCCCTGGGACATGCAAGCTAGCACAACTCTGTAAAGCAAGGGAGTCTTTAGTCTTTTGCTGAGCCCTTCCAACTTTTCTGCTCGTGTTTCTGTTCTGTTCATCTGTCGGTGACTGAGTCACATGACTCAAAACAAGGTCAAATGGCTTTGTGTGACCGTCTGAGTTTTCCTTTCGGCTGGTTTTCTGCCTGATCTTTAGACAGTTGATGTTTCTCTCTTTCCTTGCCCCTGCAGTGACCCACGAGCAGCTGAAGGAGCGAGCCCTGTTCGGGTTCCCGCCTCCCCCTCCGGGAGCGAACCCCACTGAGTTCTACCACCTGATGGCGGGGGCCAGCCAGAGGAGTCCGTACGGCGAGCTGCTGATGCAGAACGGGGCGGCGGCGGCCGCGGCGGCCGCAGCAGCCGCCGCCCACCTCCCGGATTACATCAGCCCTGTGGACGGTGAGCACAACAGCCTCTGTGTGCCGCCGTGCACGCCTCTGCTCGGCCCCACCCGCTGCCTTACAGTCCAGTCAGAGGGCACAGGGTCACATGGCTGTGGGCTGGTCTTACCCACCACAGCTTGGTCCAGGACCAAGGTCCTTTGAAAATCCTTTGAAATCTGACATTGAAACCAGTTTTCACACAGCATTTAAAAGCTTCAGACCTGGTCCAGGGGGCCTACTGGAACCTAAAGACAGAATCCTCACCATCAGACAGATGTTCGCATGCATGGGTCTGGTTCTGAACCCATTGATATAAGCTTCCTCCTTGAGGCCTCTTAGACTGTCATCTTAATGCATCAGCTCCTATGCTAACTCCTCCTCCAGCCCCTCTCCACAGAGCAGCTCCTATCCTAACTCCTCCAGACCTCTGGACCCTCTACTCCTCTTTCTGGGCTTCCCTCTATCTCCTCCTGTCTCCACTGACTCTGACTGGGGGTTTTCCTCTGATTGTCAGACTGATGAGAGCTGGAACTCTGGCTCTGCTTTGGGTAAAGTCTCAGAAACAGAAACATAACACAACCATCCTCACACAGGCAGGAAAACCTAACGCAGACAGAAACAGCTGCTCACACCTCCACTAGTCCCACAGGTCAGCACAGCCGGGATGAGGAGAGGCCCAGGGCTTCCACAAACCTGTGGCCCCCTCTGTTTCCTCCAGCCTCCCTCCTCTCCTGCAGCCCCTCAGCGTGCGGCCCTGCTCAGCCACACCGGGGCAGGACGGGCCGCTGCTGAAACCACAGCCACAGCTTTCTCCCTTCTGTGAATGATGTGGTTTGGGATGGGTGGCTCTGCCAGTGCCAGGGCTCTTCCACCATGGCCTCTGCACACAAAGACCATATTGACCAGGGCAGATAACTTCTGGTCAACGCGGGCAGCCTGAGCTGAATCAGGAGTCTCATGCGCTGCCAGACTATGTAGGAGTGGTGGCAAATGTGGCAAATACGTTCTCCATGCATCCCCGGCTGTTTGTGTTGGAAGACAGAACAGATAAAGCTCATGTTCGAATTCAATTTATGCGTTAATATTCATCAGACTGACCGCAAGAGCCCGAAGCCCTCAGTGAACCCTAGTGGTCCTCTCTGGCCTGGCCCCCTCCTGCCCCTCTCTTCAACCTGGAGGAGTAAAGGCAAGGCAAACCTGAGAGTGCTGCTGGGGGAGATGTGTGTTTGAGGAAGGGGACTTCTGCCAGGACCACATGTCCACTTGTGAGTTTGGGTGTGTACAGGACTGCTACATAACAGCAGTCCTCCCAGCAAACTGGGTCACTGGTGACCATAACGGGCTACACTGAAGCATGCAGAGATGAGGTGAGGCGCAGTTTGAGGTGGTCTTTATGGGGACCACCATCTGTGTCCCGGTTTTCATGTAAAGGAGGTCGGGGGGGTCTTTCCCCGGTCCTTCAGGACATCCTGCTGCCTCTAACTTCCTTTGTGTTAGCTCATGAGGCAAAGCAGGAGACAACCAGCCCCCCCCACACACTCACCCCAAGGCCAAGTCAGAGTCACCAACTACGAAGCCAGAGTCATGTCATGGTTAGATCATGGTCCGTGTGAGGCCTTTCAGTCATTCAGTCGTTCAGCTCCCTGAATGGTGATTCTGTCAGATGGATGGAAAATATGGGTTTTATTAGAGTTTATTAGAGCAGAGCAACAGGCTGGCAATGTTCAATCCTGGTATGTGACCAAAGAAACTAAAAAATGTGAATGAGAGCAGCTTTATTGATACTCATCTGGATTAACACCCAGTTGTATTTTTGTACTAAATGATTCAGGACAAGAGCATCATCTGAGTCTGGCTGCATTTAGGAGGGATTCAAACCCAGCTGCATTATCAGTGTGTTCCAGTCACCGTTAAGAACTACAGTGTTTGTATTATTTTGGTCAGACCAAGACTATCATGTGCCATGACCTCCCCCCTGGCCCTGGTGGGGGTCACCCCTCCAGGAGGCCCCTGCCTCTGTTTCCATTTCCCCTGGTGGTTCACTCTGCTTTAAGCAGGTTTGCTTTTCACCTACAGAACATCTTCAAGCCCTATATGGAGAATAACCGAGAAAAAAGTCTCCCAGCATTGTTGAATCGAGGTTAACACCTGATTAGCATTGGTAGTGCTAGTGAGGTCCCACCATTTGGCATTGGGAGGCATTCAGTGGACTGAGTTCTGTGAATGAGCACATGTCTAAAGATTTATCAGAGCAGTTTGGGAGAAACTGTTGAAAATGCCGCTGCAGAAAGCAGCAGCCAAAGTAAACGCCTTCTGAGGAAAAATAAAATTCTGTGTGAATGCAGCAGAGTGAGAGAGATGGAGCACTGATGCTGCTAAGGAAAAAGGGAGCGGGGGCTACATGTCCCCCTAGACTCCACACACAAACACTTAACTATATGGTGGTTCATGAGCACATTGGTGGAAGTGTGTGCATAAACACGCCGGCTAACACAACACCAGCTCTGGGCGAGACACGAGGGGCTCATAGCAGATTCAGAGCAAGCACCTTTACTAATAGAATTCACAGTGTTAGTACGAGTGAGATTTAGCAGGAAAATAAACAGCTGGCCACTCTTGATTGGCTGATGAGGTGAGTGAAGATGTGGACTCTTGTGGCACTGCTGGCACTAAATCCAGTGGTGAGGTGGTGCAGCAGGGCTGGGCTGTACAGAGCCAGCCTGTGCTGCTCACTCTCAGGGAAGGCCAAGTCAAAGCCCAGGACACAGGAGGCCAGACTCACATGCAGTCAGTCCTGTCTTTATTTTTATTTTATTTGATCTTATTTTATTTTATTTTATTTTATTTTATTTTATTTTATTTTATTTTATTTTGTTTTGTTTTATTTTATTTTATTTTATTTTGTTTTATTTTATTTTATTGTATGTGTTTATTTGTTTATTTATTTATGTATGTATTATTTATGTTTTTATTTATTGTTTGCAAATCCAAACGGAAGACTCACAACAATAGAAATTCTTAGACATGAAGATTTACAGAATTCGTTTAAATGAAATCCACAGCATTTCCTCAGCGGTGCTGTTAGACGATCACCTGTAAACTGTGTCGTCTGATGTTATCTGGCTCTTTAGTGCAGACTAAGTGGGTTATCTCCACTGATGATGCAGAGTCAATTGCAAGTTTTATGCTTTGTAGAGCTTTAAAGTAGGCAGACTTTCTTCTTAACTCTGGATATGTTCTGCTTTTCCTCTCATTTTCAGTCTAGACCTTCTAGCTGAGCAATTTTCAGAGGAACGTGCTTTTTCGTTCCATTTTCAAATATCAAAATGCATTGTCATGTGCACAATGCAATGTTCCATGTACAATAAAAATCTTACTTTTCTTCCTGCAGAATGCCAAAGTAAAGGTTAGAAATATGAAAGATGTCTGCAGTTAAATCCAATAGACAGAACAAAAACAATAAATAGACAAAATTTGAGTTGTGCAAATAAAACAAAGCAGAATGCTCACAGTGCAAATGTAAGCATGTCCTGATTGACAACTTATTAGCTGTTATAAAGTCTGATGGCAGTGGGGAAGAAAGAGGTCTGAGCTACCCTCACCCTTGCTCAAGGGATGAGCCATATTGTGTCCAAACAGGACAGACAACGTGGCAAAGAAGCAGTAGAAATTGGATCTTTAGGTTTTGTTACTAGCACACATAATTTGTTCCCATTTGTTTAGAAAAATATATATATTTAGAAAATGGGATTTGTGAAGGCAGCAACAAGCTGATTCCCAAAGAGCTGCTGGCTGGAAACTGGGCCGGTGAGAAGTGAGTCCTTAAGACATCTTAAGAAACTGGACCAGTGGAGGACAGAAGAAGAAGAGCTGCGCCTGAAAACATCTGGAAACTGGAGGACAGAAGAAGAAGAGCTGGGC
>CAJRST010001113.1:19172708-19189432 GCA_907169785.1 Menidia menidia
CCCCCGGCTGGCCAGACCCCTCCGGGGGAACCTGGCCGTGGTCCAGCAGAGGCACAACTTTGGCTCGCTCCCAGCGCCCCCCCCAGCTCAGGGCCCGCTCGGCAACCAGCAGCTCGCCCCCGCGAGCCAGAACCTGTGCACGCAGGGCTACGTGCACCCGGGCTACCAGGGTCTGACGGCCCCCCCCACGCAGCAGCAGCAGCTTCCCCACAGGCTGTGTGGGGGCTTCAGCCATCCAGCCAACCAGGAGCCGGCGTTCAGCCATGAGCCCAGCCCAGCCGCCATGTCTGTGAGCAGCAGCCTGCGCCCCCCCCACAACGGCGCCGGCGCCCCGGAGCTGCCCGGCTACGCGGCGGGGCCCCAGACGGACGGCTTCTCTGCGGTGACCCGGCTGGACACCCACTACAGCCTCCCGGGTGTGACCAGAGGGGCGCTCCAGCCCCGGCCCCCCCCGGAGCCCCGGCCCCCCCCGGAGCCCCGGGGGGGGGTCAGACAGGCTCCCGGCCCAGCACAGCCCGGCCGAGCCCCCAGACCGGCTGACCAGGATAGCTCTGAGGCCAGCCCCAAGAGGCCCGGCCGGGGGCCGGCCCCCAGGGGTCAGCGCCCGGAGAACCCCGACCCCGCCCTCTGCTACGTGGGCCAGATCCACATGTTCCAGCCGCCCCCCCCCAGCTTTGAGGCCGCCATGCCCCCGTGCGTCAGCGAGGCCGGCGGCCCGGCGGGGGGGGGCCAGCATGGCCTCGCCCGGAGTCAACCAGGTCTCCAGCAGCACGGCAGACTGCTCCCCGGGGGGGGCGGGGCCGGCGGAGCCCCCCCAGATAGACTTCGACACCATGCTAGACGACGGGGACCACTCCAGCCTCATGTCCGGGACCCTGAGTCCCGGCCTGCTGCAGAGCCTGTCCCAGAGCTCCTCCCGCCTCACCACCCCCCGCAACTCCGTCACCCTGGCCCCCGCGCCCCCGGGGGGCGGCAACATGGCCATCGGAGACATGAGCTCCATGCTCACGGCTCTGGCTGAGGAGAGCAAGTTCCTGAACATGATTAGCTAATGCCAGCCAACAAACGCCTCATTCTCCAGCCGTCGTCACATTCTCCGTCAGGAATCAGGAGCCGACAGGAGGGGCTGTTTCCCACACTCCTCCACGGGTCAGAGTAATATGTTAATCTTGTGATATTTGCTTCAGATAATATGTTACGATGAAAATGTCATAGTAAATATAGCTAGGGTTAAAAACAGCTCCTAAAAAGCCATATCTTTAAGCTACAAATGTAGGATAACCCAGGGTATGTAAACGCATCACAAACAATTGCCATTCAGTATTTCCTGCGGTCACAGGCCTTCACCGAGCACTGATATCAGGTCACCCTGTGCCTTGATGAGGACATCAGGATGTGTGGACTGTGGGAAAACAGAGTTCCTAGGGGATGGACGGCCTTTGTTATGGAGGACATTTTCCCCAGATGTGTCTAGATTATACTGTTTGGTAATTGCTTTAAATTATGCTATAGACTTTCAGTGGTTAAACTCCAGCTGCCAAAGGAGCAGCGATATATGAGCGTCTAATATGAAAAGATGCACATTTTCTAGTTGTTTCAGCCATGCTTGTTTTGTGGCAAAAGGATTCCTGTGAGGTGGCTGAGCTCAGCCACGGATCACATGTACGTACCACACAGTGTGGGATCAGAGAAATAAACCCTGACTTCACCTGGAGCCGGCCGAGTCTAAAACAAGACGGGAGATGTCTCCCACTACAACAGGTTTCTAACCGAGTTCCAGTTGTGACAGCCCTAGTTTAAACGCATGGATGTTGGGCATTTTCCTGTTTTTTTTTGTTTTTATAATGTAGCCTTAGGCTGTCAGTAATGGCACTGTAAAGTCTGATTTCCTTCTTAGCCCTACTGGATCAAAAACTTTAACTCTCCATGGTCCCGTCTCACCAGGGGAAACGATTGAAAATGACAAGGATATGCCTCTGTGTTAGTCTGTTAGGGCGCACGAGGCCTCATGCATCTGATGAAGAGCGTTCTCTAAAAGAATATACAAGTACCCCTGTGTGTTTTCAGCAGAGATCCAGCCCTAATTAATGCATCCACACCCCCCACTGCTGCAACCCCTGAGTCCCCCGGGTTCCCCATGAACTGCAGAGTCCAGGAGGGGACTCAGACTTTGATAAAGAAATCCTGTTGTGGACCGGGCTGGCTAAGTGCAGCAGCAGATTCCTCCCCTCTCTTATGTGTGCTGGTTTCTGAGTAGACTTTCATATCTGTGTGTTTGCCTCGATCTGCTTTTACTATGCCTGACGTGTGGGTTTGTGTGTATATAGCTTTTGTACATTTCAAATAAACTATCCTTTTTCTGTTAAAACTATTATTTTTGTCTTCTTTTGCATTGCTGCTGCAAAGTTAGCCCTTCAAAGATCAGTCCAATTCAACCTTATCACAAGCTGATTAACGGGGACCCCATGTTTGTCCAAAATGAGAGTCAAATCAAATGGGACCCCCCCCCCCCCGCAGTCTGGGCCTATAGAGGGAGGAGAGGTGCATCATGGGATGATAAATCAAACATGAGTTATGAGAAAAAACACTTTTACTCTAAAGTGTCACCCGAACTATCTGTGACAAAAAACTATGATTCGGATTGTTATTGGAATACTTTCCCTCCTTTTTTCTAAGTGTAGACGTTAGAGGGTCTAATTCTGCTCTGAATCAGGATGCCAACTGTCTGATTTTATTCAGGACTTTTCTTGAATCCACTGACTGTTGTCACCAGTTTTCTGAGACGGGTCAAACTGAGCATGGAGTGGACACTTCTGCCCTCCTGACTCATAACTGTAGCTGATGGGAGCAGTTAGAAGAACCGGTCTGAGCTCAGGAGCCTGTGGGCGGAGTCTCTGGACCGCTTTAACCCCTTTTGCCCCCCTGCGTGGCTGATCATGCACAGGGCTCAGACTGCCGGCTGCCTCTGCACAGATGATGTTTTCCAGTGATACGTTCACTCATAGACAGCTTTATCTCAATCCAAAATGTTCACTCTTGTTTCTTTTGTCATGGAGTTAGCTTTGTGCATATGTTTCTAAAAGAAATGAGTCTTGAGAGCAGCGTACAGCAGGAGGGCAGAGGCTGAACAACAGACACCAAACGGACGGGTGGAAATTTGTGGGGGAATGAATAATACAGAACAGACCAAAGCCAGTGAGAGGTGGGCAACAGAACGGAGGCTACATGGGGCGGGGGGTGCAATAAAAGATGCAGACTTCCAAAAGAGAGAAGAAATCCCTTTTAATATGATAGCATATTCTGCTGGGGGCTGGCTAGATGTGGAGCCCACTGATTGCTTTTGCCACTGGAATTCCATATTCTCTTAGTAAGAGCATGGGAGAAAAATAGCCCCGGGGTAAGGAGCCTCACAGAGAGAACAAGAGGCTGGTGAGGCCGTCGGGGATGATTAGACAAAGCACACAGAAGAAGAGAGGGCTCCCCTCTTCACACTGATAGCAGTGTACAGCCCATCACCCCCCCTCCCTGTTGTGTTCATCAGCTCTCTGAAGGGAAGCAGGAAATGAGCAGGCCTTGCTGGTCAGAGGAGGACGGCCATTCCCGGCATTACCAGCACCGAGGAGGCAACAGGTCCAAGCCGGAGTCCAGACGGTTCTGCTGGACCAGGCCGGGTCAGGGACGCCAGCAGGGAGGGGGCGTTTCTTCTGTTTCCAGCTAAGAACCACGGCCTGTTTGCCACAAACTGCTCCAGCGAAGGGGGGGGCTGTAGAAAGCCGGGAGGAGAGCCGGGATTCTGTTCAATGTGTCAGAGAATTTCCAAAGAAGTGTGTCACTTTGACCTCGCTCTGACCTCTGGGGCCAGGTCATCATAAGAGAGCGATTCCCTCCCCAGGCCAGGCTCAGCCTGGGGGACCCGGGTCTGAGTCGGGGACCCCCCCTGCTGCCACTGGCCTGGGGAGCCGCGCTGATAAAGCCCGTCTGGTGGCTCTGTCAGAGAGAGCAGGGTCAGTCCCTGACCAGACCACGACCGGTTAGCCTCTCCAGCCAGTCAGAGCCCCGCTCACACACTCTGGGAGCATGAATGGGCTGTTAGGAATGCTGCTGTTTGGTTGGGGGTGGGGGTGCGGGGTCCCCCCATTGAGAGAGAGTGAGACTGGGGAGTGGATGACCTTGTTTTCTTCTGCTCATTGTCCAGTCCTCTCCCTGTTAGCAGCGCACACAGAGTGAGCGCCCACTCAGCTTTGTTACATGTTCCTCACAAGTCATTTCAGCAGTGCTGGGTGAGACTGAGAGCAGAGACCATGGAAGACGTCACATACAGGACCTGTCTCCTCATATCCTCATGGGTCATGCACCGGCCTTAAGTTTATGTTCATGCATTTAGCAGACGCTTTGTCCAAAGCGACTTACAAAAGTAGACACAATTTTACAGTTATCATCAGTCTGACAATCGGCTCTCTGGAGGAAAACCCCCAGTCAGAGTCAGTGGAGACAGGAGGAGATAGAGGGAAGCCCAGAAAGAGGAGCAGAGGGTCCAGAGGTCCGGGTAAGAGTCAGGATAGGAGATGCTCTTTGAAGAGGTGGGTCTTTAAGAGTGTCCTGAAGATGTCAACTGACAAAATATTCACTCAGAGATTAGGTAGGAGAACAGTGCTAAGTGCTGTGTATGGATCATGTTTTGTTCAGCTGCCTCCAGCTCAGAATGCTGAGCTTAGCATGGCTGCAGGACAGTGTGAGAGTCCTTGGTCATCTGCCGGCTTTTAGCACTCAGAAAGTGCCAAAACCCTCCATTTTAGGTGGCAAAGCATTATCACACATCTACTATCCAGCTACATGGGTGGGAATGACTGAGAGCCTCATTGTGATTGACAACAGAAGGGCCCTGATAAACGCTTTAATACCCCCAGATCTTCTCCTCAGCCCTCCATCACACTGGTGTTTTACTGTACGGGATCCTGATAAAGAGATCTCCATGGTTTATAATAGGTTTTTTAATTTCTTAAAGAGCATTTTGCTCTCATTGATGAAAGCATTTCCCCAGCCATGGCTCATCTGCCACATGGTAATCGACTCTCAACCTCCAAGAGACACGACTTCAGCTGTGTTCAAGACATAGTCGCATTTGGAGTGAGTCTGAAAGATGATTTGATGATGTTTTCTGATGTGCCTGTTCCATTAGCCCCCGCTGGACTAAGATGGTGAATAGCTACAGCCGCACAGCCACTGTACCAGCAACCGCTGACAGGGCCTTTCCTTCACGGCCCCCTTTGAACTGGACTTTTACACACATCGGTTGTTCAGGATGAAGCTTCTCTGTGGTGGACAATACATTTTACTATATCAAAAGTACAGATCCTACTGGTCAAATCGGACTCCTGTAAAAGTAAAAGTAGTTTTAATTATTACTTGAGTTGAAGCACTGGAGTATCTGCTTTCAAAATACTCAAATATTCCAAGAACAGCAGAATTTCTACATACGAATTTAACTGGTTCCAGGAGCGACTTCTATGTTAAATATTGGTATTTTGGTTCAAATCTTTCATCAGAACACTCTGTAATTCCTAGAATTGGTTCCAAAAACCTACAATAACTCCTTAATAAATACTGCAGATAATTACACATAGCAAGAAAACAAATGACTTCTAGAAGAGAGATGGAAAAAGAAATAAATGATAAAGAAATAATCAATAAAAAGGGTTTTTATTGTCCCTTTAGCTCAGAGACTGAAGAACGGAGGTAGAGGTGGAGACTGAGATACAGGACCAGCCCTAACTCACTCTGACTTTACACAGGATACCTACACCTACTTAGATAGTAATTTTGATTTGATTTTTATATCTTATTTGTACTTTTCTATTACTTCAACGTCAAATTGTTGGAATTGACTTTGGGTGTCGAAAATTTTATCGAATTTCACTTTGTATGTTGGAATATTCGTATCTTTATGCAATTGTAAAAGTTTAAATTAATCAAATACATTCAGATAAGTCTGCGGAAATCAAAAGAAACTGGAAGGTGAAAGATGAAGCACTTGACAGAGGTTCCAAAACGACCATTTCTCTGCTTATTTTACTAACAACAGGATAAATAGATGTTAATTCAACCGAAAAGCTGCCCTCATTCTCAGATTTCCTTGTTTCTCCTGTCAGAAACGGACTCAGACTAAGGATGATCTAACCTAAAGAGTTCCAGCCTGTGGCTCTGCTAGAATCCTGACTTTCTGAGCACAGCATCCTCTGACACAGCCACCGTTCTGGGGGCTTCAGCCGGACTCTGAGAACCAGGATCTGAAACACAGAGGCAGCAGGATGTCCTTCAGGTGTCTCTGACAGCCCACAGCATTGTGGATGTTTTTCATTCAGGGACCGGACTTCCCTCAGTGTACACAAAAAGTTATAAAAGGCCAAGTCAAACTGTGACCTGAGTTTGTCTCAGCTGTGCATCTCTGGAAGGAGAGACGGCTTTCTGGCCTCAGGTAGAGAGTAGAAACACCCACAGGACTTTGACGAAGAGGGAAACCTTTTGTCTGTGTGGATGTTTGGAGGATCTGATTCCTTAGTAAAGGTGTCATGTGACAAACAAATCGGGTGCCTGTTCGTGGTCCACGCGGCTCGGCCATAAACTGAGGCCAACGTGAGCCGTAATCATACATAATGTTTGAATATTCCCCACCGGGTTAGCCTGGATGAGCATCCACTCTGTCAGTCTGAAAGCATGAATGAGTGAGTGACAGTCCTAATGAAGATGTCCTCTGAGCTGGCAGCACCACAGACCCCCTCAGTTCAAAAGCTGCTCAGAAAAACCTGCTTTGTGCTGAATCAAAGAGCCCTCACTGCTCGGGCTATTCTCCTCTGACACCACAGCGGTTCCAGAGGCCGTACCCCCCCAACCCACAGCCCCACGCCGCCAGCCCATTTCTGCTCTTCAGCCGGCCAAAGGGGGAGGTTTAGCCAAAAACAAACAACAACAAACAAAAGACCAAAGTGGGGTGAGGAGTAATGGAGGGGGGGGGGGGGGCAGAGGGAGAATTTCTGTGCAAAATAATTGCGAGGAACAATTTCAAACAGATGTCGGTTTGGACTTGGCCCTGCTCTCGTGTCCCCGTTAAATATAGTGATTTGATTAGAAAACAAGCAGTGTGAAATGGGCGGGCAGCCAGCCGGACCATTCGGGGGCTCACTAACGACCCCTGAGTGTTGAGGGGTCGTCTGAGTAAAAGCAGATCAGAGAGGATGTGGGGCCAGCAGCCAGGACAGGCCCCATAAATCCATCCCTCTCTCAGAGGAAGCCCTCTTTTTTCAGTTCACCATCAGAATTAAAACACAATCACAAGCCCCACATTGTGCTCCCCTCACTGTGCCAGGGTTATAATTCAGAGCCAGCACTCAGGGCTGGGGGGTGGAAGTGGACTTTTACAGAGGAGGGTCAACAGGGTCGTGTATTTTAGACTGGGGAGGAGACCTTGCCTGGGGGGGATTGTGGGAAATATGCTGCATGGCCTCATAACTTAAATCTGGGATGACCTTAGCACACTTCTTTTTTGTATCTCTAACCCGTTTGATAATCTTTGGCTCCTCTGATGGAACAAAAGGAAATATGGCAGCATCCTTATTGCCTCTCGAGTCGTACAGATTAATACAGCTGGAACAACATTTTTTAAAAAGAAGAATTTAAAGCTGACCAACAGGTTTCTTCCCATTTTTACTCAGCTGCAGAATGAAAAGATGAGCATCGTTTTCATCCCCTCTGATCAGCGAGGAGGTCAAAAGTAAACAAGTATAATCTTCATCATTCACCAAAGACACAGTCAGTGGATTCCTGGTCCCTCCTGAAACAAAGCTCTCAGTCAGACTGGCATCAGAGGCCCTCGTCGTCTGTTCAGTAGTCAGAGTCCCTCTCACACACATTAACACAGTTTTAAAGCCCCATGTGGGACAGATCTTAGTTCAGTATTCTTCATTTCAATTTTTTTTTTTTCAATTCAATTTTATTTATATAGCGCCACATCACAACAACAGTTGTCTCACAGCGCTTTCCAAACAGAGCAGGTCAGACCCTACTCTGAAGTTAATTACAGAAACCCAACAATTCCCACCCTGAGCAGCACTAGGCGACAAAGGCAAGGAAAAACTTCCTTTTAACAGGCAGAAACCTGGAGCAGAACCATGGCTCAGGGTGGGCGGCCATCTGCCTCGGCCGGTTGGGGGTGAGGGGAAAGAGAGAGCAAGAGAGAGAGAGGGCGAGAGAAGGACAGAAGGAGCAGAGAGAGGCAGCCAACACAGCAACACGTAGAATAGATTAAAAATGGCAATGATATTAATGCTAATGATGAGCAGGAACATGGGGGCAGCAGGAAACTCCCAACCACAGCTCTAGGAACACCTGCAGGAAGTGATAGGAGGAGACTCCCAACCACAGATCCAGACCCCACAGATCCAGAGCCAGGAATATCTGCAGAAAGTGTTAGGAAGAGAGAGGAGAGAGAAGGGGGACGAGAAAGCACACGACTACGGGGAAGGGAGAGAGTCCAGTTAGTAACATTGTTAATGGAATGAGGTTGCACCGGGAGGGAGAGAGAGAAAGGAAAGGGGAGCTCGGTGCATCATGATGCATCCCCCGGCAGTCTAGGCCTATAGCAGCCAATCATATCCTCATTTCCAATCTTCGTTGTCACCACAGGTCTTTATAAATTGGGGATATTACAGTTATTATTAAAGAAAAGTTGTGATATATAACAAAACCTGGAACAAGTGGAATCAGTTTACAAGACGTTTAAGAAAGAAAGTGTCAACGAAGTGGTGGAAATGATGGGGATTTTTTCTCAGCTCCAATGGGTATTTATCATTATGCTTTTATCAGGATCTGTGCGCTAACCCCAGTCCGACTGTCAGAGTGAGTTCACTTCTGCATGAGTGCAGCTGGTTCTTAGGTTTACTATCTCTGAAACTGTAGCCCCCTCTAGTGGGCAATCCTCAATTCAATCAGCCACACAACTGTAACAAAGGATTCAATTCCATTTTAATTCAGACTTTACAAAGAGCAACATCATGATCTCTCACATGCACTCATGTGCACACACACAGACACCCAATACGAACACCCCCCTGCCCCCCAACAGGTTCCAAGTGTAGAGCACAGAGCACCAGCAACAGGTTGTTTATACTTGTTAGCCATTATAGGTAAAGAAAAAGCAGGATTTATAGGCTTCCTCTATCCTCCAGATCGTTGGCTGGCCTTAAAGCCTTCAGAGCGATGGGCAGCTGCTCCTCCCAGACCCCTGCTGATGTCTTTCCTCCTTGGCATTGTGTGGACTGAACACCAGTGTCTTACATCAAACTACATGAATCCTTAAAGTAACTGATGAGATCAGATTTTATTATTTTCACAGAGTATAAAGAGTGATAGACAATAACATTATTTGTAACAGGGAGATCTGTTTTTCGCTTATTTGTAATATAAAAAACACAAACATACTTTGTACTATGCTCATTTCATTGCCTTTCAGTGCATTTATTAATAAAAGTAAAGGTTTAACTGCTTAAATGTTGTTCTCATGCAGCACAAAAGGAAAACAAACTGTACTAATACATAATGACAATAGGTCATCTCTACATGACCAAAACAAATGATTAAACATCCACCCTGGAGAGGCTCCAGCTACCCCACAACCTTAGCTGGAATAAGTGGGTTTGGAAAATGGATAGAAAACACCAACCCGTTCATATTTGTAAGATAGTATAAGACAGTTTTTGTTTCACCCAGTTATTGGAAAATAATGATGGAACAGACAGGTTCAGAAGCAAAGTATAAAAGAAAAGATATGACGGCTTAAATTCATGGTACAAAATGTATTCTCACATAAAAGATGAGGAAATGTGTGATTTAAGTGAAGCAATCTTTGTTTTCATATTTGAACTAAATGTTACCAAACTTAAAAAAGAGGAGCAGTAACTCGCTGGCTGAGATGGTTGCTCCAGGACAGGCTGTGAACAGATCGTTCACCTTAAAGGTTCAATGTCAAGTGCAATTGGGCCTTTCATTGAGAACCCGATGAAAAAGGACACTCTGGAGCCCCCAGCACATCCAGAGATCTGACTTCGATATGTTGGAGCCACTTTAACCCTGTAATCATCTTGGATGTTTACCAGGATCCCATCTCCATTCACCTCACCTGTGACTCTGAGAAGAAGCTCACAGACTTTCCTTTCTTTCCAGATTTTTCCATTTCTCCACATGGCGTCAAACTGTTCCTGCTCTGCCACAAGGCCTCTGATTTGTCCAATGTGCACCAGTCGCTCATAGCCGCGCTTCTTCCCCAAGAGGAAATGCATTATGGGCGTCTTTCCATTGTACACTTCCCTCATCTCATCGTGATATGAAGACTTCATCTGTGAAATGAAGGTTCCCAGAGTTCCCGGAGTTCTACAGTCTGTCCATAAGAGCACAACAGCAATGTAGTGCACGGGTAAAGAGTCGCTTAGTGGAATTTGCATTGCGAGAAGCTCGTTGAGGGCCTTTTGCAGTTGGGGGTAGGGCAGAAGCTGTTGTGACCCCAGTTTGATGTGACTCAACACAACATTGGCATAGATGAAGTTGGTCCTGTGTTTTACAGTTGGTTCGTGATTTGGTTGGCAAATTAGTTGGTATTGTGTGACAATTTTCTCAATCTTTTCAGTTGGGATTTTGCTGGAGAGACATTTTAGAATCCCAGAGTAGGTGTCAGCGTTTTCCTTCTCCAGGAACTGTCTGATCTGCAGAACTCTCATCCTCTCACCCAACATTTTATTCTTGGAAAGAACTGCAGACTGGAGGAAGACCTTTGCATATCGTCTGAAACATCTGAAAAGCTCATTTTGGGCCACCTGCTCACGACAGTCTTGCACTCTAAATCTGGGGCCAAGATTCACATACAGTTTCTCAAGGTAGTCAATGTTCAACTTCATCCTGCACTTGAGATCATAAAGAATACCTTCGTGCTGCTTGAAAGTGTCGTAATAGGCTCTGTTTTTACTTCGCCTCGGATCATTTTTCTCTATATCCTGAAATCTAACTTCTCCAGAGAGCACCTGGGCCATTAAGTCATGCCGAACATCACCAGAAGAGAATACGGGGGTGTTCTCCAGCAGATCGATGATGAGCACTCCGACCTGGATCTCCCCCAGGCATCCGGCTGTGTTGAAAGGGGAGTTGTCTGTTTTGGTGCTCAACCGCTGAATTGATTCTTTCTTTGCAAGATCCTGTGTTTGACGGAATGCCTCAATTGCTGATTGAGCCATTTTCAGAAAGGAGCTGAGTTTGTCTGAGCTGACTTGTTCTGCTCTGCAGTAGGCTATGGCATTCTTCAGCTCGTGTTTAAGAACCTGTGCTGATGTGTCGGCTATGTATGAGCTGTCTCTGGACAGACCTTTAGCTTTCTCTGCCCAGTTTCTGGCCTCAGAGAAATCCTTCTTTTTTAGGTAGTAGTACCTGGCCAATAACTGAGAGATGATGGCATCTTTGTCGAACCTTTTTGAGGCATTTTTTAGCACCATCTCTTCCAGTCCAGGTGTGTCACAGGCAATCTCTTGAATGAGGGGAGAGAACTGAGATTCCTCTTCTGCTGAATAATTCCTTTTAACCAAAATGCGGTGAACATCTTGCTTGAGTTTCCCTTGGCCTTGTGTGCTCTCGTAGAGCTGGTCTGTGGTCAGGAGCAGGTCGGTAATTTCAGCTTTTGTCGCATTGTGTGTTGTTGTCAGTTCTTTTAAACACTGTCTTGCAATCTTTGAGTGGATCATTTTCACAGCTTGGAAAACAACGTTTCCTTCTACTGTGCATGTGACAATGAAAGAGGAAAAATTCCCAAATCCATCCTCAATCTTGATGGTTCCACAAACTGGCCTTGGCCGGAGGTCCAGGAAGTCCTCACACAGAGAGACAGAGAGGCAGGAGTCCTTGCAGTAGACATTGAGCAGAACCAGGACCACCAAGAGCTGTGCGTGTTTCTGGTTAATGTTGAAGCTTCTCAGGGTGTTGCGGACCACGCCCTCTATATACTCCTGATTGAAGTTTGCCTTCATTATCATGAAACCATAGAAGGTTTCAGCATTCTTGTGTATTTTCTCTATCTCCACAAGTTTCTCAGCAAACATCTTCTGTTCCTTCTCAGAGAGGTCATTTCCAATGAAAACAGTTTCTGCGGTTGGTTGGGTGAGCTCAGAGCACTCTGTTCTCATGCAGTTCAGGACAATGACCTGCACACCACTGGACTGAACATCTGTCTTAGCACATTCTTTCTCAATGAGCTGCACCAAGTCCAGTACCTTCTCCATGTCGTTAAAGTCGTCGATCATCAGCAGAACGGGGATCTTCGGTATCTCTTCCTTGTGCGGATGCCTTAAAAGCACCACCACTTGCTCGGCTATCTCACCAGGGTCTGAACTACTACTCTTCAGGACAGCACAGCGATAACTGTGCCTCAGATCCCACAGTAAATGCATGGCCAAAGTTGTTCCCCCACATCCAGGGGCATGCAGGAGGCTGAGCAGCACACATGCTTTTGTCAGGGAGCGCAGGTCTGGTAGGACCGTGTCCCTGATGTAGTGGAACTTGTCTCGTTTGATAAATGGCATAGATCCAGGCTGCTCTGAGAAGTAGAAATTCCACCATGAAACCTTTCCACCTTTGTAGAAGTTCTTCTCTATGGTAATTCTGTCCTCCTCTCCTCCATCACATTGGTTCACACACAGGATTTCGAGGGTATTCATGCGGCGCTCCACTTTCTTATCCAGACCCACTTTGCTCTCACCGCCGCAGGGTAGGAAGCGGATGTCTCTGCGGTTTTTGGACCAAAGACTGAGGATGGTGCCATTGACTTCAGCGAAACTGAGCTCGTACACGCATCTATCATCTATGTCGATTCTGCACCGAGCCTTAATCAGGACCCTCCAGGAGGTAAATGCCTTTTCACTGTCAAAAACACAGAGAATTTGCTCCTTGCCTTGGAGCTCCTGCCAAAATGTACAGAAAGTCTCAACGAGGGGGTCCATCCTCTCCCTCACTGCTGACAAAAGCAAGAAAATGACGAGGAACTTCTTGTTTGGAAGCACATCTTTACGGCACAGAAAGGAAATCACATCTCGAACGGAGGCTCCCTTTTCTATCAGCCACTCGTCACACTCTGAGGGAGCCTCACCCTCAATGCCTCCGTTACAGAACACCCAGCTGGTGTTTCGGGTTAACTTCAACTTGTTAGCAATGTCCTCAACTCCCTCTGTGATTTTATACCGTGCAGGCAGATGGGGGGTCACTGTGCTCAGATGGTCAAAGTACTGATATAAGCCGTGTTTAGCTGATTCTGGGTCAAAGTCCAGAACCGCTGTTGGGTTGAGCTCTATAAGAAACTCTACAGACTCAAAATGGCTCGGATGGGTTTTGTCTGTCACGATCACATAGCGTTCAAAGCCAGACTTGTCCAGAGAAGCGGAGCCACCGGTTATCATCTGAATTAACTTGGAGCCTTGCGTGCTGCTTCTGACCACAGCCAGGTGCTTCTCCTCTGCGCTTCTGCGGAGCTGCGATCGCTGAGCTGTGCTCTCAACAAACTGGTGGTACTCTTTCTCTGAACCGTCAGTAAGAAGATCCCTGCTGCTGCCGCCGTCCCGCACAAAGAAACAGCGGGATGGCCCCGCTTCTTTGGGCTTTTTCTTGTTTTTCTTTTTGCTCTGTGTGTGGTAGAAGTTTTCCAAACAGATGCTGGACTCGGGGACGATGTCCACTTCAATCACACACTTGTCAGAGGATGTGGAGTTTTTCTTGAGAACCTCAACAAATCGGGGAGGTTTGATGCACATCTGAGCAGCTTGTTGGTGCTTATACTCAAAACAAGCATTAATGGCAGATGTTAGTTCTTTTGCATAGGCCTCCCTGTCCTCAGCCACCACTCCCAACACCTGGCCATGGATGAAGTCAGGCCAATCCCCTATTCCAAAATGTATGGTCCCGTTTGTGCGACTGTTCATGCAGGCAGCTGCAAAACGAATGACCTCAGCAGTGAACTTGACAAACTTAGTTTCATCAGTTGTGTTGATGAAAGCTTTATACTCATGGCAGGGTTCAATCCAGTCAGAGGCTCCTGATTCTGTAACATCCACAACGCTGTCCTCCACATAGCACAAAGTATCATGGTATCTACAGAATGGATAAGGCTTGCAGGGTTTTCCAGGCTGGTTTGTAGGCCGTGTGGGCTCCTCTTTCTGAAATGTCTCCCTCTCATCTCTGGCATGAATAAGATGGAATGCTGGTCCATAGGTCAAACCTATTTGCTTTAGCTTTTCTGTATCCAAATGCAGAAGAATGGGACCACTGATGTCTTGCTCAAGCAATAGGTCAGCAACTGATGCATCAACACCTTTCAAACCAAGAGCCCACTGTCTCACTTGATGTTTGCTCCAGTCTTTTATGTCGGGTGGCAGCTCCCCCTCCTGGCAAGAAAACACAGCTGTTAGCCTCCTGCTGTAAAACCCAACACTCTGCACACTTTATTGGACCATATTCAGAGTTTAAGTATGACATTTATCCCAGCATGACGCACACCTGTGGTCAACACTGCAGCCATGATTAACAGAGTTAAAGTAGCACCTCAGAACTGGAGCACATTTCACCAGGAGGTGGGATCTCTTGTTACTGTCATGTGATCCACCTCAGACTCGTTCAGACAGCGTTTGGGCATTAAGGTGTTCTTCGTTTCCTGGTACACCTGGAGGGTTGGACGGAGCCGCTCTAAAGCCCATGAATTAAACATTAAGGCTTCAAGCTTCATACTGAATGCTCAGATTTTAGTCTCTTTTGTCTTTTTACTACGAAACAGGAAGTCATCAGGACTCACACACATTAATGTTTAGACCAAAAAGGGTCCCCTCCTGAACACATCTGCTACAGAGCCCCTCGGTGCTGTTAGGGGGCCTATGATGTAGCACCTACAGGTGTCGGCCTACTGGACCCTCTGAATGCAGACCCATGTGATGCAGAATAGAAGTCTTTGTTAGTATTCCGCTGTGGTCCAGATTTCTACCTGCATCAGCAATACTGCTGATGGTCGGTGGTTTAAAGTCATGTCCCAGTATGAGCTGAATCCTAAATGCCTCACTCACTTTGGTTTCTCCTTGATCAGCCATATGGAGTCTGGTTTCCCTCCTCAGATGTACGCCACTAATGCTTCAAAACGACAAGGAGAGCCATTAGTAATAAAGAGGGAGACATTCATGGGTACTGAGCTGTAGTTTTAGCTTTACCTTGTGATGGATCTTCTGATCACCAACAGCTGTTTCACTTTCACTTAGATCCACCTGTACTGCAGCAAAAAAGAAGAAAAGGAATAACTTATGTAGCCAAACAAGTCTGAGTCAGAATGATCCTTTACCCATCAAACTGCTGTCTGAGAAGCGTCAGGGAGAAGCAACCTGGATGAAAACAGGAGAGTTAGGAGCTGACCTCTCAGTCCAGATGTGCTCGCCTCATAGTGCGTTGCTACTTCAAAGCTGGACGCTATTGATGTTTTTATTGCGTTTTCTTGGACCTGTCTGTCCCAGCTGTTCAGAGAAGAGTCATGTTTATATTCATGCATTCAGCAGAAACTTTTCTCAAAAGTGAGGCAGACACTTATGTTAGGCAGAGTAAGGGCAAAGGGAATCTGGGACTATTTCACAGATCATATCACTTCCTATTGATTGTGAATCTGTACAGAAGAGAGTCTTATATACCCCCTACTAATGGAGCATGAGGCCTTAGAATATTTGTATAATCATCATTTGGTATTATTTATGTATTATTTGTGTACATGTTTTGTTATTTCATTTTGGATGAGCATGTCATCCCTCACATTATGATCATTATTATTTTTGTTAAGTTCTATCTACCAAGGACTACCAAAATGTTAGAGTGTCTCATTTATGGCCTTTCCACTGTTTTGTATGTAATGTTCCACAACGAGCTTTTGCTAGATATGCTTTAATAAAAATCAGAAATACAAACAAACAAAAACAAGGCAGACTAAGCATTCCAGTCTACAGAGAGGTAAACCCCCAGTCAGAGGAAACAGTGGTGGCAGCGTAGAGATGGAAGGAAGTACAGACAGACAGGGTGGGGGGGGGGGGGGTCTTTGGTTAGGGTTAGGGTTAGGGGTAGGGTTAGGATTAGGGTTAGGGTCAGGGTCAGGGTATGGAGCTGCTCTAGGAGTTAGTTGGAGGTAGACAGGGACCCTCTGTTCAGGTAGCTGACAACACAGGGACTCAGTCCAGGAAACGAAACCTAAGTGAGACTCTTCTTCCTGCAACGCAGAACTTCCTGCTAATTTCACTTTTGCGTCACAGGAGCCAAAGTGGCGTTGCGTATTCTGCCTGTCACCTGGGACAGGACCCACCACCGGTCCAGAAAGATGGATCCGGACTTCAGTCTCCAGCAGGTCAAACAGCTGCTCAGAACCAGCTGCAGAACATCCAGAACCAGCTGCTCCAGTTCTGACCAGAACCAGGAAACAGGACCACATCAGTCCAGTTCTGACCAGAACCAGGAAACAGGACCACATCAGTCCAGTTCTGACCAGAACCAGAAAACAGGCCCACATCAGTCCAGTTCTCAGGTCTCTGCAGAACCAGGAAACAGGACCACATCAGTCCAGTTCTCAGGTCTCTACAGAACCAGGAAACAGGACCACATCAGTCCAGTTCTCAGGTCTCTGCAGAACC
>CAJRST010001113.1:19205570-19215674 GCA_907169785.1 Menidia menidia
GGCGTTTGGGCTGCTGTGGAAGTGGGGAAGCCTCCGGATGAGAGGGGGGGGCGGGGGGAGCTAGGGAGCCCACAGGACGGCCTCCATGGGGACAGGAGCAGGGCGGAGCTGTTGACGGGGAGGGGGGTGGGTTGGGGGGGCCTCTAGCTGTGGGAGGACACATCAGAGGAGCTGCTGCTGTTGCTGTTGGTGGTCTGGGCGCGCTTGATGTACAGGTTCAGCAGCTTCATCTGCAAAGACAGGACACGGTCATGGCCCCTCCCCAGGAAACCCCCCCATGTGGGGGCATTCCCCCCCAGGGGACACAGAGCCTCACATTTCTAAAGCTCTGTTGGCTCTAGTGGCCTTTAATGACAGTAGCTTGACAAGAAGGGGGGCAGAGACAGAGAGGGGGAGACCTGTGGGAAAGGGCCGTGGGCTGGAATGGAACCCAGGCCGCCCGCTTATGAGCAGAGGCTCCAAATATGGTCCACCCGCTGTACCCGTTAGGCTACAGCTGCGGCCCAGAGCCTCACATTTCTACATGAAACCAGCCCTGATGTGCACAGGCCCTCACACCCCTAAAGCCGGAAACCCTCCACCGGGGGGCTGCTACTGTTTCTGACCCAAGCTAATTTTGTGTGTCAGATTTAAATGAACATTCATCTGGATGTTTCTGTAAAAACCCATCCAGCTCCAGATCTGGGACTGATTCGTGGTGTCTCCATCCCACATGTCAAAGCCTCCCAGAAACGGATCCGGCTGACCATCAGGGGCCGGACCCCCCCAGTCAGGTGGGCCTGACCCTCAGACCTCCTTACATAACTCAAGGACGCACGTTGTAGTGAAAGTGGGCCAAATCTGCCCGTGTGCCTCATTATTGGCCGGCCGGCTGGATCCGGCTCAGGAACAACAACATGGGAAGATGATAAGGCCCCGCGTCTGTTGAGGAGGGCTCTGGAGCCGGGCGTGCACGTGGCCGTGCATGTGGGCGTGCATGTGGGCGTGCATGTGGGCGCGCCGGGTACCTTGCTGCCAGTGAGCTGAGCCAGGTGGGGTTTGAGATCCTCGCCGATGACGGAGTAGATGGCCACCAGACAGAACACGCTGGCCTTGCGAACGCTGCTCTCTGTGTTATCGTAGCCCTGCACCACAGGAGACAGCATCAGAAACCACGTGCACACACACACACACACGGGAGGTCACGGGAACGTGGGAGGAGCTGCACAGAGAGCAGAGTACACGCAAACATTTCCAGGGACAAATAAGGCAAATAGCTCCCACTGTCCAAATATGACCATTGTCCAAATAAGCCTTTTTGGAGCCGACATGCGGCCTTTTGCTCTCCAAGACTCCAGGAATCAGACAAACATTTGCAAGGTTCACAGTCACCAACCCGTAGACTTTTATCTTAAACTAAACCTGAAGGAAAAGAGATGGGATCAGTGTGAGAGCAGGTGAGAGGTGGCTGAGCCAGACCTGCAGCAGTCCCGGGATGATGTCTGGCAGGAGCTGCACTAAGGAGTCCTTGGTGATGCGTTCAATGACTTTGGTTTGCATCTTGATGGCAGCCAGGTTGATGGGGTAGTCGGCCGTCTGCACGATGGGACACAGGACCTTGATGCACTGCTCCGGGTGGATGGAACCAGCCAGGGTGGAGGCCGCCTCCTCCGCCGCCCGCACCACCTAAAACAAGTCATTATTCCACCCATTCAGCCAAAGAAAGAGAAAAGTCCTCCTTTAAGCCTGCTTGGTTTAATCTGGTGTTTCAAAGTAAAACCCTTTTTTGGAAGAAGCTGATTATTCTGCTTCTCGGCCCTAAACTGGCAGAGCTTTGGGGTTTTTCCTGTTCAGTTTGTTATCAACATGGAGGCTTTATTGACCTATTCTCTGAACTGGACTGCACACCTGCCTGTCAGGGGAGGAAAATTACCACGTGACCTCCAGTAAACCTGGGCAGCCCGTGCCTTCCTGAGCTCCAGGTCAAAGGCTGGAGCTCAGCTAGGCTTACATATAGTTATAGTTTCAGCCAGCAAAAATATGAAGGTGGTTGTTTACTAATCTGGAATCAGCAGGTTTAATATCTGGCTTCACAGTGGGAGTCAAAGCTTTAAGTCATCTGGCTATCTGGCCCTGAACGGCCCGGGCTGCATGGGGGGGCGGCCCACCTCCTTGTGGGAGTCTTTGTGGGCCTCCAGCGTCTTCATGATGGTCAGCTCAGCGTAGTTCTTGAAGCGGGCCGGCTGGTTCCTCAGGATCTCCTTCAGGACTCGCAGGGCCAAGGCTCGGATGGTGTGCTGGGGGGATAGCAGAAAACAGAGCGGTGGGTTTTCAGCAGAGATATAAAGTACTGGAGTACAAGTACAAGTACTATATAAAAAAATTGACTTGAGTAAAAGTAGAAGTATTCTTTCAACACCATACTTAAGTGGAGTACAGAAGTACTCCATTTTTTTTGTACTAAAGTATTGCAAGTAGAAGTATTTCAAAAATTGCTACTCAAGTATAGAAAGTACAAGTATAAGTAAAAGTACAAGTACTGTGTATATTAAAAAAGGCAGTCAAAAGTGTAATAGATATTGTTTATATTATTTCAAACGTGTGAAAGGACATACAGGTGTTTACAAAAACAGAAAACTTCATCTGCATTAGCATCAACAGCACTTCATCTACTATTATTTATTATTCCAGAGTCAGAATCCTGAGCTGAGCCTTTATGCTAGCATGTAGCATACAGCTAACCAGCTAAGTTAGCTTTAGATAATGTTAGCTGCTACATCCTGAGTGAACAGGGAGAACTGAACTAGCGCTTACTTACTAGCTTATATGTCGCCTTGATATGCTTCTTCAGATTAGATGGGGAATTTTTGAAGGCCATGATTTTACAATCTTTTGGGAGGCTTTTTTTTATAGGCTATGCTTGACGGCTCAAACCGGCCAATGAGGAGCCGGCTTCCCAAACCCTGACAGAGCTACCTACAGCTCTGGCTCTGACTCTGGGGATGATTCGTTACGTTTACATTTCAGTAACGAGTAACGATTCAGCCAGAGAAAGTAAAAGTAAAAGTATTAAATTAATCAAAAATATGTAGTGGAGTAAAATTAAAAGTAGGGAAAAACATATACTCCAATAAAGTACAGATACTGCATTTTGGTACTTAAGTAGTTCTACTTTGTTACTGAACATCTCTGGTTTTCAGTCTGCTGGTTCTCTCCCAGCAACTCAGGAAGACCTACGTCTTTGTCCCCGAGGGTCTCCAGCAGGAGCAGCAGGATGGTTTTAAAGTGCTCGTCCCACACGGCCATGTTGTCCTCCCGCGTGATCTTCAGCAGCTCCACCAGGGCGGCCTTCCGCTCCTCCGAGCGCTCGTTGTGATTGGACAGCTCCTTCAGCAGGTCGGCCACCAGGTCGGAGTGGTCCTGGCCAACTGGAGGCACACAGGGAGAGGAGTCACACAGCTAACCCTAACCCTAACCCAAACCCTAACCCTCAGGCAGTCTGCAGGACAGCCCAACCCCCCTCTCATCTGAGGCTGAATGTCTACACAATATACCAGGACCCTCCTCAGAGGTGTGTAACGGCGCCAAACAGAGCAGCTCCAAACTCCTGGGTTGGTTTAAGCTATGAAAAAGACGTTTCCTGGAGGCAAGGCGGACAGCGGGAGGCCAATCACTGGCAGATCTTTGGGGAATGCCCAGTGGTTAAACCCTTCTGGGCACAGCTCCATAGAGTATTAAAGTATTAAACAAATATCAAATAAAATAAATAATAAAATAAACATATAATATAATATAAATAATTATCAAATAAAGTATTAAAGTATTAAGTGGTATATCTATTTAATAATTAAATAATTTCCCTCTGGGATTATTAAAGTATTTCTGATTCTGATTAATACTAATCTACCTGTGCAGTTTTCAACATTATTTTTAGGAAATTTTTATTTGCAGATCAGGAAAGCTGATGAATATTTATTTTATATTATGCACTCACAAGACGCTGGTCGGCCCCCGATCCACCCACAATTTTGGAGAGGGTAAGTACTGTAAATTATATTTAGCTTATGGGAAGGATCTCCCTCTCCCTCCTGTTCACTAAAAGGGGGCCAAGTGGGTTAAATGTGCTGGTTTGAACAGACAGGACGGAACGGGTGAAATACAATGCTGTTATTTATTTTATTCTATTTGAATGTTTTGTTGTATCTAAGGATTAATGTGTCTCTCAAACTTTACTTCAAAACTCCTTGGTGGACATTTTATTTTAATTTATTTTTTGCTTTTCCATGAAGGTCCATCTCCCCCAGTTTGTTCAAAGTTGTTAGATGTAATTTACTTAACTTTGCATATTACACACAAAAAATAATTGTGAGTGGCCGAAAAGTAACTACCACTGTATTGTAATGCTCTGACTTAATAAAAATAAAAAATGTCAAAAAGAAAGAGACATTTCCTGGCTCTGAACATGGCCCAGAACCTGCAGTCTGGATCAGATGGGGTTGATCTGGTAAGTCCAAGGTGGGAAGACACCTGGAGGCGTTACAGAAGCTACATTGGGTGGTTTGATGTTAAAGTGAATGGAGCTGAACACGTTTAGACCTAGGCAGGGGAGCAGGAAGAAAGGGGGGGGGGGGGGGGGGGTGCAGAGACAGGCGGAGGGCAGTCATGTGGTTCTGGGAGGAAAAGTTTCTTTACCAGGAGCAAAGACCTTGGGGAGTGTCATCTTGTTCTCACCACTTTCCTGACGGCGGCCTGTGGAGGAGGGAGGTGTAGGAGGGATGACAGTGGGGGGGGGACATGAGAGAGGGGTGTAGGGAAAACAAGGTGACCACAACAACCACTGAAAGCCTGTATGTCACAGAAACAGCAGAGATGATCACACTGATGGACTAGAGACGTCCCGATCCGATCCCGGCCTATCAGAGCATACCCTAAAGTCTAAAGTTATTTATCTACTTCCTTATTGTCAGACTCCTGTTGAACAGGGATTTACTCTGATAACAACTAGCAGCTGAGTTAGGGGAGTCTGAATAACACACACTGGTTGGTAAAGAGACACTGAGCTGTTTATTCAGGGACAAACACTAAACAGACCAAAGTATAGAAAACTAACGGTTTTCTTTAGAAACTCTTCATGTTGTTTATGGTGGTATTTCTCTAAATGCTTGATTAGATTGGTTGTATTAAAGTTTCTTCCAGCTTTACCACCACGCTTAACTTTATTGTGGCATGTTTTACATCCAGCTCTTGGTCTTTTTCCTCTTTAAGGATCAGATAATCCCACACAGCTGACATTTTACTGACAGCTTCACATTAACATGGCCGTCTTAATGGTTAGGACTCAGAGCTGTGGGGCAGGAGATGCTAATGCTAATGCTAAAGGCTGAGCTGGAAAATGACCGGACATCAGGGAACTACACAGCCAAGTGGAATGGATTATTTTAAAAACTGGATCTGGAGTCTGGATCTGGGTTTTCTCCTGCCGGCTGATAGACATTTTTTGACAAATATTGGATCCAGATACCGGATCGGGACAGGCCTAGTGTTGGTGGTCCACATGATGGGAGCTGATGGCCAGCATGCACCCAGGCGTCCTGAGGCAGCCCTCAGACTTAACCCCGCCCCCACCAGCTGCTCCACTCGGACCAAACCCCACTCACAGTCCCGGAACTGCTCCACGTCGTCGTCGAACACGGCCTCCTTCAGGGCGCTCTTGTCGTAGGCACAGATGCTCTCCCCGTAGCCGTAGGGGGCAAACTCCCGGCCCCGGGGCCCCGAGAAGGAGCGGGGGGACGGCGTGTTGAGCAGGGAGGTCTTGTTGTCCAGCGCAGTGCGCCCCCCCCCCTCCACGTCCAGGCCCAGGCGGCCATCAGAACCAGGGGAGGAGGCCACTCCATCTCTGCCTGCCTGTGGGACAGGAGGGGGGGGGCAGCAGATGAGTCCTTCTGGGCTTCCACAGGCACAGATGTCTACACACGAGGCCTGTGAGCTCACAGGCACACGACTACCCTAAACACAGACTAAGAGGGTTCTGGGCTGGAGTACCGGGGGGAACCAGGACCAGAGGGTTCTGGGTTGGAGTCCTGGGGGAACCAGAACCTTTCTGGGTGGAGTCTGCATGTTCTCCTGTGTCTGTGGGTTCTCTCCGGGTTCTCCGGCTTCCTCCCACCCTCCAAAAACCTGCATGTTAGGTTGTTGGACTCCAAACTACCCTTAGTGTGAGTGTGTGTGGTTGTTGGTCCTTGTGATGGACTGGTGACCCCACCATGACCCCTCAGACTTACTGCGTCATCCCTCTTGCCCTCCCGCTTGGCCGGCTCGTTCAGGTCCTCCTGACTCCGGTAGCTGAAGCTCTGAATGGCCTCGGTCACGCCGCGCAGCGAGCTGTAGATCTCCTCCGAGTTCATGTTCTCCGTGTCGTACTCCACCATGCTGACAGAGAGGACAGAGGCTCATGGGGTCACACGGAGCGCCAGCAGGCTGCCACTAACATAAAGCTCAGCTGGGGACCACTACCGCTCCACTGAAGAGTCCATTAGAAAAGCTCTATTCAGTCATAGAGAAATGAAGGCTTTACAGCAGTGGTCCCGTGTATTTCCGTTGTATTTATTCTTCGAGTCTGAATAATCTTTTATTTTGTCAAATCCTTTATTTTGAAAAACGACCGGATACTCTGGGTTACATCTCGGCCACCTGAGCTCCCAAAATTTAACCCATAAGTTAGAAAAAGAAGTAAAAACAGATGTCTTTGGAAAGTTTCTTTTGGAAGGGAAAAGGCCCAAAGAAGAGACGGAGGAATAAAATGGCTTCCAGGAAAATAAAAGCTTTTAACAGACAACACCAGAAGTTCTACTGGAAACATGGATTTATCCCCACAGACTGAGGCCCCTCTGAGTAATTCATCTATAATATATATTTATAATATAAGCGGCGAGCGGCTCTCTGATGAGGCTTCAAACAGCTTCACATTCGGATTAGAAGACAAGACCCGGAGGATTTAGCAAGGAGAAATAAAGCTGGATACCAGTACCCAGTGGATTCACCTTCATTATCATATTCATAATATAACCCCCCCCTCCCCGGTGGTTGGGGACCACTGGTTTACAGAACAAAGTGTCTGCAGAGGGTCAGGACGGCTTCCTCCGGTCTGCTGCGCGGCTCAGCCTCTTTACCTGGGAGAGTACGCTCTGCGCAGGACCCGTAGGGACGGGGCAGCAGGGGTGGAGAGGGGCGGAGGGGGTGTGGGGGGGGTGGGGGGGTGCTTTGACAGTCCTTCGACCCCCCATCCCCATAAACGACTGTTGCCACGACATGAGTGGCCAAGACATGAGGATGGACAGACAGAGGTGAGAGAACGGAGGACGAGAGGGGAGGAGAGAGAGGACAACACAGTGTGGTGGAAGAGAGGAGACAAAGAGAAACCAGTCTGAGCTTACAGGCCAAAGGGGAGTAAGTATAGAAAGCAGCAGAATCCCACAAAGCGAATCCCATTCCATTCTGATTTACTTGTTTTTTCCTGTAAACTCAAACAGCCCCATGGCGGATGGAGAGTTTGTGGGTTTCTGCCGGCAGAAAAAAGGACTGAAAAGGTGCAGTTTGTAGGGCTGAATGAGCTGCTCAGTCTCAGAGAGAGAGCCAGAGTCCAGTGGCCCTGTGGGCCTCTGTCTCACTGAACTCTGGACTGATTCTCCAGGCTGTCTGAGCAGCTCAGCCAGTTCAGCTGGACAGTAGCTCAGTCCACAGCCATGCAGTAGGCAGGTGTAGGGCGGGGGGGCGGGGCTACCTTGGGGACAGCCCTCCATGGGAGCAGTTGGTGGGCGAGGTCAGAGGACTGGTTCTGCTGGGAGTGTGGCGCGGGGGCGTCCGGCCAATGGTGTTACTTGGAGACCCCTGAAAGAAGGAAAAGAGGAGCTAAGGGTCAAAGTGCAAGTGTCCGGTGGCCCCAGCTGTGGAGCTGAACAACCCCAGTCCAACACCCAGAGACGTCCCCAGCATGTTTTACATCCAGCTCTTGGTCTTTTTCCTCTTTAAGGATCAGATAATCCCACACAGCTGACATTTTACCGATAGCTTCACATTAACATGGCCGTCTTAATGGTCAGGACTCAGAGCTGTGGGGCAGAGATGCTAAAGCTAATGCTAAAGGCTGAGCTGGAAAATGACCGAGCGGATATCAGGAAACAACTTAGCAAAGTGGAATAGATTATTTTAAAAAGTGGATCAGGATGGGGACAGCCCACTAACACCTACCACGTTGCTGCTGCTGTTGCTGGAGTTCTTCAGGTGGTTGTGAAGCAGTTTGGTGGCTCCATCCTGGAATGTTTTGGGCAAGGCTCCCAGCAGCATGGTGAACTCGGGTGTGTTCAGCTCGAACAAGGCGATGAGCACAATCTGTGCGGCCTGCGGGCAGCGTAGCACAAAGCGTTAGCCGGGGGCTCCCAGGAGAAAAGCAGCTCTGGGGGCTCGCCTGGTCTCAGAGAGCAGCTTTTACCAGGGTCACACTGGTCCTTTTAACAGGTTTTTAAAGAAAAAATGTGCCCACTGGACTGAAACCAGGGAAACCAGCTCTGTCCCCCCACAGGGGGGACCAACAACATACAGCAGCCTGTGAAAAGAAAGGAGACACAGCGCTCATCCAGTGAGAACAGGAAGTGAAAACACCTCCAAAGAATCCACATTGCAACATGCAGGTGAGTAGAGAGAAACGTAAGGAGCCACAGGGAGCCGGGGGCTCATTCTGAGCTTTACTCTCAACAGGCTGGGCTTCTTTTCTGCTCACACAACATGTTTTGGGTTGAACAGCTGAGTACAGACTGCTCTGGAGTTGTCCCCCCCAGCAGAAATCTGTGTATTCCCATGAACTGGACAGTAACTGGCTTGTGGTGGATTGATATTTGATGTGGTTCTGCTCTTGATACATGAAACTGAGCTGAGCTGGACATGCAGGTGGACGGCAGGCCGTTAGTGGGGGTCAGTGGGGGTTAGAAGAGCATTCCTGAGTGGGCAGAAAACACACACAGATCCATCCACACACACACACACACACACACACACACACCAGAGGGCCTCCAGTAACCCAGAGCCAGGCCCAGCTGGACAGCCTCCTCTGGCCTCATCTGTTTGCTTTGGGTTATTCCAGCCACAGAGCTAAAGCTGGGCTCACACGGTGAGTGGCGGCGGCCCGGCCGGCGGGCTTTGCGTGCTGGGTGGGTCCGAGGGGCTCTACCTGCTTACACCTCTCCTCCTGGTTGCCCTCAGTGCTCAGCAGGGCTGCCGCGCTGGACCTGCCAGCTAGCTCCTCGCTCACCCAGTTATGAAGGGTCTGGGGACCAGGAGCAAGGCAGAGGGGGGGTTACAGCATGGCAGGGTGGAGGTGACACACAGAGCCAGGCTCAGCCAGGTCTGCCCCCCCCCGGCTCACCCCACACTGGGTGGGGGCCCTGTTTGGAGCAGCAGCAGTGGAAAAGCAAACAGCTGGTGACACTAGGCCTTTAGGGAGGGTGGGGGGCTTCAGCTGGCCGTCAGGGAGAACGCTTTAGACTGGATGGTCTGGCCCCATCTTTTCTTAAAGAGCTCATAGTTCCTTGCTGCCCTACCGGAGCACTGCGCTCCCAGAATGAAGGGATAATTGTGGTTCCTAGAGTCTTGAAAAGTAGAATGGGCCTAGAGTGTTCAGCTATCAGAGTCCTCTTTTGTGGAACCAGGTTCCAGTTTGGGTCCAGAGGCAGACACCGTCTCTATATTTAAGAGTAGGCTTAAGACTTTCCTTTATGATAGAGCTTATAGTTAGGGTAAGTCCACCCCTAGTTATGCTGCTATAGGGGGGATTTCCCATGATGCACCGGGCTCCCCTCTCCTTTCTCCCTCCCAGTCCAACCTCATTCCATTAACAATGTTACTTACTGGACTCTCTCCCTTCCCCGTAGTCCTGTGCTTTCTCCTCCCCCTCCTCTCTCCTCTCACCTCCTAATAGATGTTCCTGGCTCTGGATCTGTGGTTGGGAGTCTCCTGCTGCCCCCCCTGTGTTCCTACTCTGCTACAATCACAGCCACTGTTCATAGTCTTATTGCTAACATAACTGCTATCATTATCATTAGTAACAATATCATTGCCATTTTTATCCAGTCT
>CAJRST010001113.1:19225674-19246693 GCA_907169785.1 Menidia menidia
GTTTTACTGCTAATACTGCTATTAGCGGATGATTTACTGTTAATACCTGCAAATGCCATGTCTTTCACACTGAGTACGTATGGGGGCGAATTCTGTCATGTATGTTTCTTTGACTGGGACTCCCCAGAGGACGGGGGCGTGGCGTCCTTACCGAGGCCCAGCCGGCTGGGGCTGGTCTCCCGGCTGCAGCCCTGGCTGCGGGGGATCCGGCTGCGGCGGTCGGCCGGGGTGCTGGGGGCCGCTGCCGGCGGGGCCCTGGGGATCCGGCCGTAGCTGCCCTGGCCCAGCAGCTTCCCCGGGGAGCTGGAGCGACTGCCGGCTGTTGGGCACAAGGGACAGAAGACACTTTACACCAGCAGACTGACCGCTAGCATCCTCTTTGGGGACACACAGCTGTGGGGTAGTGCAGAAACACAGAGGGGCTAACGGGGTTTCCCTTCATTTGGAGGGTAACGGCTCGTTCTCACTGTAAACTGCAGCTCACCACAGTCAAACACAGACGTCACACAGGACCTGGATCCCTGTTTTACCTAGGCTGGTCCCAATCTCATATCTGGATCCAAACGGCCGCGATATTCGTAAAAAAAAAACGTATCGGCCGGCAGGAGAAAACACAGATCCAGACTCCAGATCCAGTTGTTGTTTTACAAAATAATCCACTCCTAATGCTGAGTTAATAAACTAGTTTTTATTCAGGGTGTTTGTGTGTTTTGCCTTTTTAATACAGTTTACAACATTATTGTCACTTTTTACTGTTCACTGATTTCCGTTGGTTATCTATAATTTGGTCTATTTAGTGTTTGTCCCTGAATAAACAGCTCAGTGTCTCTTTACCAACCAGTGTGTGTTATTCAGACTCCCCTAACTCAGCTGCTAGTTGTTATCAGAGTAAATCCCTGTTCAACAGGAGTCTGACAATAAGGAAGAAGATAAATAACTTTAGGACATGCTCTGATAGGCCGGGATCGGATCGGAGGATCAAAAGGCTGGATGGGGACGTCCCTAGATCTAACTAAGGGTTACAGCTACCTGCGGCTAACCACAGCTAAAGGAAGCTACCACAGACAACATGACACTGAGGGGGGGAATAACCCACAAACATGCTGCTCTGAAGGCTGAGCTCTAAAACGGGAGGCATGCAGAGGGTGGTGTGCTTTAGGGCAGACACAGGGATGAGGCTGTCTCTGACTGGATGAAGCTGACGCCTTACCACTGATGGGATTGGCTGATCTGGATCCTGAGTGATGGAGGCAATAGGCAGGACAGGGTGGAAATCAAGATCGGTCAAAATGAGACAGTGGGGAACATGTTGATTGATTTGTACCCAGCATGCTCTCTGAGTGGCAGTGAGAGCCTCCTCTCTCTCGGAGAGAGAGACGCCACTCATATGGTCACACAACGCATGCACACACACACACACACACACAATGAGCCCCTTTTCCCAGTACAGTGAACCCTCGCCACCTTTCACCTTTGCATCGTGCTTTGTGTTCTGTTTTCTGATTGGCTGAACAGTCTCTCCGCTTCTTCTCTACCTGTGTGTCAATAACGCTAACACCCGCTCTATAAGGCACCTAAAAGCCTTATTTATTGATCCGGAAAGTCTCCATTTTAAAAGTGGACGCAGTGAGAGAAGGAGGCTGTTTAAAAAAAGTGTTTACATTAAAGGGAAACGTCGAATCTGATCCTAATTACGACAACAGCTAGTTCAAATAATTCTATACCGGCGGTTTTGTTTGTTTTTAACGGGAAAAGCTGGTCAGCTTTAAGCTAGCTGCTATATATTGTGATGCGCTAACGTTTGATTCACGGTAACGTATCAGACTGGTTAATTTATTTACTGAATGGAGGAAAGGTTCCCTCCACTACCTGATAAAAATGCTGCTCTATCTGTTAAACATTGTTGTAGTTTAAAGATAAACTGTGTCCCTAAAACACTAGGTCACTGACATTAGCTGTTAAATACTAAAGAGCTGTTTATTCATTCTGGGGGTTGGTTTGTGTCTGTTAATAAAGTCTGACTGATTATCTGACTGTTAGCTGACCTTCCCTTTAGCGTAGTTGCTTCTGGTGGATGCTAACGCAGCCCCAGCCTCTACTGGAGCTTCTGCTCTGTGAGCCTTATAATGCGGTGCGCCTTATATAGGGGAAATACGGTACGCGTACGTAAAACAGCTCGCCGAATTTAAGTTTGCAAACTCTCTTCCAATTTCAAGTTTCTCTAAAACCCATAATGTCAACAAGACGTTGTGCACCCACAAAGGCACCAAAAGGCAGGAAGACGCTGACTATTGCAGAAAGAGTTAAACTTCTGGACATAAAGTAAGGTAGAAGCTATGCAGCTGTAGGTCGCCATTACAGAATTATGTTTATGTTTCTGTTTATGCATCTAGACGCTTTTATCCAGAGCGACTGACAAAGCAGACCAAATGTTCCAGCTATCATCAATATGACAATCAGCTCTCTGGAGCTGTTTTGGGGTTTTAAAGACATTTTGTGGCTTTTAAAGCAGTTTTTGTGGTCTTAAAAGCAATTTTGGGGGCTAAAAAGCTGTTTTTGGGGCTCTTAAAGCTGCATTTAGACAGCAGCAATATGTTTAGTAAGGACGGGAAGCCTTCAGTTCGTATTGATGAATAAAATGACTATTATACAGTACAGTAGTTATTTGTAAAAAAAAAAAAACGTTTATGCAGTACTTTTATTTGTTAAAGAAATGCCTGGGCCTGTAAAAAGGTTTTGTTCTTTAGTTTCAATGTATTATGAAGTATTTCATTGTACAAAAATTGTTAATGGGTTCTTTTTGGAGTGAAAAACGAGGGTTGACTGTATTCTGGAAACACAGATCTAACAACACACACAGAGGAGAGGCGCTGTGAGGCCCCCAGCTGGAGGCTGTGTACGTACGCTGGGACTGGGACACCACTTTGGCCCGGCTTCGCCCCCTGCTGTCCACCACGGACGGGCTGGCTCCCCCCACGCTGCCGGAGCTTTGCCTTCGTGTGCGAACTCGGCCTGCAGATGAAGAGAGACAGGAGGGGGGGGGGGTAGCAGAGGGAGTCAGCAGCTGGACTGATGCCTTAACCGTGACCCTAAGCCTGGACAGGGAGGGGACAGAGTCTGTGGGGACAGAATGAGGACAACCTGGACACAGACAGGGGGGAAACCTGACACACATAAAAAAAAAACACCCCAAAAAATCAGCTATGTTTCTGCCAGAGTAGAGTTTGTATTACTGCAAAGGGACAGATGGAAAAAAGACTGATTACACACTCATTTGAGTCTCTACCGGCTTCAAGACGATGCCTCCATGTGCTCCAGCATTTAAGATCCGTCTGGATGGAAAAGTCCTATTAAAACCATCATTACAAAAACGGCTATTTCATTTTGGAAGTGCTGTTTTATGAAAATATTACCAGACCAAGAGGAAGATCTGGAGGGCAGAGACGATGGTTCTGTTAGCGTCTTCCCTTTGAGCCTTTAAGCTACTTTTTCCCCTCAGTATAAACAAACCAGAAGCTGGACAGCACCATGTTTGACCCCTAATGGATCCCATAAGACAGTCCATGTGCTTCCCAGTCTAATATTAACTCTGGGCAAATGTGAGGCCATCATTATGGAAAGCTTCCAAGCGTCTTCACAGCTGAAGGCCGATCATAAAAGGCAGAGATAAAGAAGTAAGTGGGAGATAAAAGACACCTAAAAAACTGATGCAACATACCTGGTGTGGCATTGATAAGGACTATATGGTACTACAGTCTAAAAATAGCTCATCTCCAGGTGCACAATGGCATTATAACAACAGATTATCAGGCTGTCCCTAACTGGTGAACTACCCCCACAGCTCTGAACTCTGCTTTAAAGGAGGAAGGTGTGGCCTGGAAATGGGAGCTCAGGTCTGGGAGATGCAAACAGAGCCACCCCAGGTGTCCTCCACTCTCCACCCAGACTGAGGATAACCAGGGTGTGGTGCCAGCTAAACGCAGCCCTGTGGAGAGAAGGGATGGGAAACCCAGCTGGATCTGAGCAGTGGGTGCTAACAGGGGGGGTGGGTTCAGAGTTAGGTCACGACATCCATGCAGACAGTCCATGCAGAGATCTACAGACCACTGGGAGGGAGAGAGAGGACACATGAAGAGAGGACGTAACATGTAAGCTAGAGGCATCCGACCAAACAAACCACACACAGACAGGCCTTACCATCACTTTTACCAGGTGTGCCATCTTTAGGGCATTTTAGAAAGGCGGGGCGGCAGCGGGTGGGAGAAGAGGCACACAGCGAGACATTAGTAGCAATCCAAGCCGGACCAGTGTGTGAGTGAGCTGGTTATTAGAGATAGTAGCAATCTGTCCAACGGCTCACTGGAGAGAGCAGGACAGGCATTTCTAAATGACTTTAAAATGACTTAAAGGAGCTTCGACTTCTGAAGAAGTATCACTCAGCCTCATCCAGTCCATTTGTCAAACGGCTGAAACGGTTCCTGTTGATAGAGCAGTCTAATGATGACACCAGCCGCCATTAATAACGCACGTCAGGCCCATAAAAGCCAGTGATCACAGGAGAAATGTGGCCATTCCTCATGGTGATCAAAGCTACCACTGCAGAAAGCAAATGGCAAATCCTGGGCTTTACTGCAAACCTGCACACACCCCTCCTCTCAGAAAGTCTGCGGGAGCTTTATGACCTGGTCAGAGTCAGGAAGCAGAGCTCCGGCTGAGCAGGAGCTCTGTTTTCTGGCAGAGGGCTGGGGGGTTACCTAGGGAGGCGTAGGATCCTGGAGGCAGGGCGGAGGCGGAGCTGAAGGGGGAGGAGGCCGGGACGCTGGACAGCCGGGACTTGGCGCTGGAGGCTGCGTTGACGTCTATGTCGCTGCGGGAGCGCTGCAGGGAGCCCGAGGCTGTGGGGGCCCGGCTGCTCAGCAGCTTACCTGGAGCACAAAGCACAGGTCAGCCATCCCCCAGAGGCCAGCCACAGCTACAGCTGGAGGTCCCTGAAAGCCCACCGTGCACCGCC
The DNA here is from genome assembly GCA_907169785.1 of Menidia menidia. Lineage (NCBI taxonomy): Eukaryota > Metazoa > Chordata > Actinopteri > Atheriniformes > Atherinopsidae > Menidia > Menidia menidia. The sequence continues at coordinate 19,230,686 of CAJRST010001113.1, forward strand.
CTGTTTTTATTAGTCTTTTTGACTGACAGATAAACACACAAATCAATGAAATCCAGAAAAATCTGGTTTCTGTCCCTTTTGAATATATCAAAGAACCAACAACACACAAACCGAAATATAATGGAAGTAAACAACAACAAAAAAGATAAACAAAACAAAACCAAAGACAAACAAAGTGCCTACGTTATACCACACATCAAACCCAGACCTCTGACCAAATCAAATCGGTCAAAAATACCCTCAAACCTGATTGGACGGCTCTTCTCTCCCTCTACTACTGAAGGTTACCTCTCATATAACACCAAAAACCATTGTATCCAACACCGGCTCAGCTTATCCTTAGACACAGACTGGGCCCCGGGACCGCGTGGGTCTGGATCCTGGATAAAACTGAACTGATTACAGAGGACAAACGGGACATGATGCAGACAGAGACTTACCCCTGCTAATGCTGCCTCCAATAACGCTCTTCACAGAGAAAGGCCGGCTGAAAGGAGAGAGGGACGGACACTCAGAACCATCTGCAGTAAGTCCTGACTTCTTCCTGACTCTCTGAGATAAAACACTTTGATTTCATGGGTTCTTACTTCAGACTCTCTTGGGAGGAGGAAGAGGAGCGGTCGGACTGGGGTAGAGACACGATGCTGTCGGAGCTTTTCAGGTGGGACTGGAGGGCTTTCTGGTAGGTGGATTCCAGGGCCTGGAACAGATGCTCCGCCTCCCGGCTGCAGTGGCCATGGAAACCCCAGTAGCACCTACAGGAAGGGGCAGGAAGCACACAGTCAGAGGCAGGGTGGAAGTTTTTATATCAAATACATGCCAAATAAACAGGGAATCAACAAAAAAATAAATAAAAATAACAACAAAAACAACGTTTTTGTGTGAAATCCATCGTCCTCCATGTTATCCTGCAGTTTATCATAATTTCTATGAAATCATTGGAGGCATGACGTGGAGAGGAGCTGAAAACATGTTTAACAATATCATATTATAGCACAGTGTTCCAGGAGATCTGCTTTACTGGGTGGTGAGTTACCAATATGAACGCCAGGCTACCAACAAATATTCAGATTTAGGATGAAATGTTCGTGACTGTTCAATAAGTTTCTGATCACATCTGATCTGTGTTCAATGTCACAAATCTCAGCCATTGTATCACATGAAAATAAAAAAAAAATAAACCTATGAATCTTTTCCATTAATTCTTATATCCACATAATTCAGTGACATCATAACACACCCTGGCCTTGATACAACTAAATCAGGGCTGGCTACTTTTGGTTTTACCTGCTAGCTAACACCAGATTCCCACTCATTTCTAACCCTGCACAGATTCAGGGCTGGGAACGCCCTAACGAGGAAAGCCAGACTTACTTCCTGGCGATAGACCGGGCCTCAGAGTCCGCGTCGTGGATGCCTTTCTTGATGGTCTCTGTCAGAACAGCAACGTGCCTGCAAGAGCAGGGGAGCATGGTGAGGACCAGAGGGGTGACCGGCTCCTGCCTGTTTCCACACAGATCTGCAGTCTGCCTTTTTCAAACTCTTTTTAAAGTCTCCACAGCTGTCGTCATGGCTACAGAGATGGGATGTCCCCGTAGGACTCATCAATTTAATGGGGCTCATCAGTCGCTCACCGAGCCAAAGCTTAGCAAACTCAAATGTCAGAAGGGGGTTGGGGCAACCCCTGTCTGAGGGGGGGGGGGGGCAGCTGGGCTGAGCTTACCTCTCCAGGGTGTTGGTGTGCCACTCCTGCAGCATGAGATCCAGGAACTCATAACAGCGTCTGGAAGAGAGGAGCAGCTCATGAGGAGCCAATCAGAGGCAGCTTTTTACTTCCTGTCCGGGGTGTCGGGGGGGGGGTTAGAAATTCATGAAAATATCCGGTTTTCTCTGTTTTTCACGGGACCAAAACAAGCTAGATACAATGGGACTAGATACAAAAAGGATCTAAACTTAGTGTATTGATACAAAAAGGATCTAAACTAGATACAAAAAGGATCTAAACTTAGTGTATTGATACAAAAAGGATCTAAACTAGATACTAAAAGGATCTAAACTTAGTCTAGGTCCTTTTTGTTTGTTCATTTTGTTCCTTTCTTCCATTCTGATGGGATTTAGAGGGATTTAGTTGAAGCTGTATTTTTTAATCTAGAAGAGGTAATATTTAGAACTTTTTTTTTTATTGTATTTCTGTATTTTATCATTCTGTTCCTGGTTGTTACAGATTGTGTTTTACTACCAAAGTTATTTTTGTCCCATTGAGGTCTAATAAAGCCTGTTCATGAACATCTGAGAAGCCGGTATGGATCCATCTGGAGGCAGAGTGTCCTCTTTTTGGGAATCAGAACATGGCCACCCTAATGTACAGCCCAATGGCTCCTGCTGGGGTTTGTCTTTTAAATGGAGAACACTGGGGTCCTTACCTTCTGACTGCCACCGACTTGGAGGTGCAGTTGCTGCTGATGATGGGGATGAGGCGGGGGTAGTGCGTGTGCTGGAAGAGAGGGCTCAGGTGAACACTTAGCTGGCTGTGAGGCTGTGGGGGTAAAGGCCCACGGGCAGAGCTCTCACCCTGAGGATGATGCGGATGGCAGCCATCCCGGACGTGGCCATAACCTTGGCACTGTTGGGCACCAGGTTGAGCAGGATGGGCATGACGCTCTCCGCTCCGTGGTCGAACTTGTTGCCCAGAATCGATGACAAATGTCTACAAGAGACACAGCGGCACAGCAGAAGATGAGCACAGAGGCTGTGCAGACTCAGCCAGAAAACCCCCCAGCCGGACAGGAGGTCAGTTATTTTTATTATTCATTATTATTATTATATTTTTTAAATGTATTTTTAATCCATTTTTATATTTGTATTTCTTCTTCTTATTATTATTTTATTTTTTTAAATGTATTATTAATATTATTTATTTTACATTTATTTATTTTTCTATTTCTTATTTTTATTTATTCTATTTTAGGAGGTGAGTTTTTTTTTAAATTATTTTATTTATCGTTGTTCTTATTTCTATTTTTTTATTTATATATTTATCTATTTATTTTTTAAATTTGATTTTAGGAGGTCAGCTTTAAAGGAACCCCAGCAGCTTTGAAAACCCATTTCTGAAAAGGGTTTGTCTGGAAGAGTCCCAACTGAACACACTTTTTTAACTAAAAGACTCCGGTGGGGTGATGACATCAGGGTTGACTTTAATCCATCCATCAGCTTCCTGCTCTTTAAATGTAACTCTGCTCTGTTCCACCTCATCAGGGTGGGATGACAAATGTTTCTATGTGGAGAGCAGCCTGCTTGTTTCATACCCCAGTAAGGCTACTTCTCATTAGCTGAAGTATTAGAAAAATAACCCAATCAGTCACAGATCAGAGTTAATGTCACTGCTGCCAGAGGGTCCCATTAGAGACGTTTCTGAGCAGGACTATCTTCCAAAACACAAGAAGACTGATAACCACTGGCTGGGTTTAGAAGGTAATGGTCAGGACTAGGCCGGTCCTGATCCGATATCTGGATCCGATCCCATTTCCATTAGTTATCTATAATTTGGTCTATTGTGTGTTTTTTCCTTGAATAAACAGGTCGGTGTCTCCTGTGTTTTTTTAACTTATCTATAAGGACCGTACATGTCTGCAGTACAAGTGCAATAATCCAAGTCAGCTACTGTGTAGTCTTTCCTTACTGTGCACATATCTTATATCTAAAGGAAAAAGATTTCAGGACATTACAACTTCTCATATGCTCTTTTGTACTAGATATACTCTTTTTATATTGTCAGTTGTATTTCTATCTGTCATGGTAGCTTGTTTAAACTCTGCTCTTTGACCTCTTTATAATCTTCCTCCTAAAGGCAGTTGTTTCCTCCCTGTGTCTCCTAGTGCTGCTCTTGGTGGAACTGTAGTTCTTCTGTGAATAACTCAGAGTGTGAGCTGCTCTGGTTGGAGAGCTGTCAGATAGCTGCTGCTGTTGGGATCTGGAGCTCCAGAAATAAAACTGAACTGAAACAGTTGAAGGACAGGAGGAGGTGCTCACCCTAGAGTGATGCAGGCCTCCCGCACCACCTGGGAGCGCAGGTCTTTGGCCGACAGCTTGAAGGCCGGCTCCAGGAGGCGCAGCTGCTGGGGGAAGCCCTCGTACTGGGCCGCCCCCGCCAGCATGATGGAACGCACCTTCTTCAGCTGGAGGGGGAAGAAAACGGGAATCAGTCTGAGCTGGGCTGAGAGGTCCAGCAGAAGGAAACAGAAGACTTACGGCCACCACCCGGTGCTCCCAGTCGTGTTTGTCATCAGACAGAACCTCTTTGATCTTGGTCAGCTGATCCTCCAAGTCCCTGTTGGAGTAGATCTGTGGAAGCAGAGACGGGGAGGCAGGGTCAGCTTCTCCCTCGGGTTTGCCCACGGTGACTACAGGACATTTTCTACAGATACAGCAGCTGGATGCAGGGTTTTGCTGTCTTTTTTTCCTCTCTTCCTGTTTTAAGGATCTCTCCTTTTCGGTGCGGATTATTGTTACTTTTTCTCTATTCTCTCTTCCTTTTTAAAATGGTATTTATTTCCTTTCTTCTTTTTCCTTTATTTTTTTCTCTCAACCTGTTTTCTCTTCCTTTTTTAAATGTTCTTTCTTTCTTTCTTTCCTTTATTTCTCTTCCTGTTTTAAGGATCTCTATTATTTTCGGCGAGGGTTATTCTTACCATTTCTTTATTCTCTCTTCATTTAAAATTTTTTATTTATTTATTTCCTTTTTTCTTTCTTTTTTGCTCTCTTCCTGTTTTAAGGATCTCTCTTCTTTTTGGTTACTCTTACCTTTTCTCTATTCTCTCTTCCTTTTTTAAATTTTATTTATCTATTCATTTTTCTTTCTTTTTTTCTCTATTCCTGTTTTAAGGATCTCTCTCCTTTTTGGTGCGGATTATTGTTATCTTTTCTTTATTCTCTCTTCCTTTTTTAAATTTTATTTTATGTATTATTCCCTTTTTTCCCTTTCCCTTTTTTCTTCATTTTTTATCTCTTTTCCTGTCCCCCTGTCAGGTTTGGCATTAACTGTTTACTTCTGTACCAAAAATACATCTTAAATAAATAATAAAGCAGTATTGGATGCCAAAGTGTGGGGCAGAGCTATTCTGTTGCCATAATGCTGAACACCACATGGGGTTAAGAACAATAAATAAATAAAGTCCTGTCCGTTGTCCTGCTGTGTTAGAGAGCTAAGCTTAGCACAGGTATGCGTCAGTGGGACTTTCTGGGAGTCCAGCAGCCTCATTTCTTGTGAAGCGAAAAGCATTTAGTTCCTGTTTTTGCCTCCTGGAGAACGACACTAATCTCCCAAACATGCCTGGACAGACGGCACGTCCTCAAAGGCCTTGATGAAGTCCTCCTCGTCCACAGCACCAGCTGCTGCCTCTTTCCCTACAGAGACAAAGCTGTGTGAGCTCATCCACCTGGAGCTCTGTCTGACCCCCCAGGCTCCCAGGCAGCCCCCCCCTCACCTGTGATCTTGGTAGAGGAGGCAGAGCTGGGTCGTCTCACAGAGCTCATCACAGTCCTCCGTCCACCAGGGGGCGCTTTGGAGGAGGAGGAGGAGGAGGACCTGCCTCCATCCACAGAGTCCTCATCCTCAAAGTTCTTATCTGTAAAGGACAGAAGAGAAGGAAGAAAAAGAGGGATGAAGAGGAAGAACTGGGAGGTGAGTGAGGACCAAATCAAAGCTCTCTGCCCCCCCCAGGGCTGAGCTCTCTCTGGGTAATAGGAGGGATCAGATACGATCAATAAGCTCTGATCTGAGGTGAATAATAAGAGGTCAGGACACAGGCTGAGGCCGTTAGCCTGTTGGGATGGAAGAAGCCGTTAGCTGGAGCTGCTAGCAGGTTAGCAAAGAAGCACTCTGCCCTCATCACCATGACTCTGCAAAAGACTAGCCGAGAGCCACACAGAGGGGAGAAACGGGGGGAGAGGGGAGGCAGGATCCAGGGGGGGGGGGGGGGGGGGCAGAGAGAAGGGAGAGAGGGGGGGGACAGCATCTTCTTTCTTACGAGCGCAGATCTTCCTGCAGACCAGCCTCCTCAGCATGTCTGAGCTGCTTCTGAATCAGGAGCTAGCTGCTCAGTGGCTGAGCCAGATGAGCCCCAGCTGGGATGCTGCTATCGATGACGAGAGAGGGGGGAGGGCTCTGTTCCAGGAGCCCCACCCAAACACCAGCCAAATACCACCCAAATACCACCTAAAACCCACCCCAACACGACCCAAACACCACCCCTACACGGATTGGATGCCATGGGGTTCCCCTCATGTGTTAATAGGGGTATTAATGGTGTTAAATCCTAAACACCACCCAAACAACACCCAAACACCAGCCCCACACCACCCCAACACGTCCAAAAGACCACCCATACACCACCCCAACACCACCCGAATACCAGCCCAACACGTCCCAAACACCACCTAACTACCCCAACACCACCAAAACAACACCCCAACACCACCCAAATACGTCCCAAACACCACAGCATGTGTGGACTCTGTTAGCCAGCTGGATTCTGCTCAGTTTGTCTCCCCTCATTCAATCTTTGAAAGCCTTTTGCTTTCCCTCTGACTCAAAACGGCTCACAGAGCTTGTCATCTGCTAGCTGAGCCTTCTTATTTCCCTGAGTCACTCACTTTGAGCCGTAAACTGGGATCCACCCGATGACTGCAACACCTCAAAGCTAAATTAAGTCATCCTGCATTAAGAGACGTTCGGTTAAATGGATGTCAGTTATCACACGCAAATAAAGGAAACCAAAGAATTAGCATCAAGAAAATGTATTAAGGGTAAACCTTTAGTTTAAGCAGCCCTTTTTAAGAAATGGTCATAGGGCCACACTATCAGCCCAGAAGCATCCTTTTTCATTCAGCCTGGGAGGCCAGGAAAGGAGTTTTACAGCCCCTAGCATCTCTTTAGCTCATTATGCTATGAAGCAGCTTTCAAAGCCTCACAGATCCCAGCTCCATTTCACCTGCTCACTGCATTATGAGCCAAATCTGTGCCAGAGAGCCTCCTGTCTGCTAGCCGAAAGCTAGCCGGGTCAGCAGGGACACAGCCCTGACCCCCATGTCAGTAAAGACTCAAAAGGCTTTATTCATCCTGCTGTGCAACAGCTGTAATACAAAGGTGAAAATAAACACAACTAGAGTAGGGAGCAGTGTTCATTCCAGCATAAGACTTAAAGTCCCCATAAGAGCCGGTAGTCCACACGTTTCACCACCTGAGGACATTTTAAATCCAACAAAGAAGAAGGACTGCAGAACAACCAGAACCAGAACCCTCTCCTCAGATCCAGATGTTACAGACTGAGACCCAATGTTTCAAGATTTGATATGTTTCTGTTTCACTGAATTAAAAATAGTTATTCAATCCCTTATTCTTCACTTCTAAGTGTAGATTTAAAGAGGCCAGTTGGAAAGTGTCAGAACAAGATCACAAAACCAGCTCAGAAGTCTCAGGTACAGTGTCTCCCTCCCATGCTCATGAGCAGAAACAGCTTCCACCCAGTCCCAGATAGAGCTGCACAGCACGACGGCCATGCCAGTGATTCAGCATTAACGCCCGTCCTTCCCTTAGTGCTCACTAGGTGGCAGCAAACTCCAGGACAGCCACACAGCACAGCCTGCTGGAGCCTGAGGCAAGGCTTGGACTCACGGATGTCCTCCACCTTCTCTCTGCCAGATCCAGGGGTCAGACCAGATCCAGGATTCAGGGGTCAGACAAGATACAGGTGCTGGACCAGATCCAGGTTTCAGACCAGGTCTAGGGGTCGAACCAGATCCAGGATCCAGGGATCGGACCAGATTCGGGTGTCGGACCAGATCCAGGAGTCGGACCAGAGCCAGGATCCAGGTCTCAGACCAGATCCAGGATCCAGGTGTCAGATGAGATCCAGGTGTTGCACCAGATGAGATCTGGGTGTTGGACCAGATCCAGATCCAAGAGTTGGATATCTCCAAGGACCCATTTTCTCCACTGGTCCAGTCAGTCTAACCTGGCCGTCTCCTGGGGGGTTATTTCTTCCCTGACTGGTCATTAGTGAGTCCAATAAGGACTGTACATCCCACCCGATAAAAACTCTACCCCCTTCAGATGCTGGACATCTGGCAGAACGTTCACTGACTCGGACTGCACTCTAACCTGAGGTGCATGTGTTCTGACATGCTCAGTGTGGAAGCGCCGACTCAGCGAAATGTCAGCAGCTGTATGAACAGTGTGTCCTCCTCATGTCTGGGGGGGGGGCTCTGACTGGCTGTGGTGGCCACTGACCTGAATCAGAGAGCATCAGCCCCCCTCCATGAGTGGACAACATTCAGACCAGGTGGAAGCTGACCGTCACCTCCAGCATTTCTGTCGCTCTGCTCTAATAAAATCCTGATTCTGGTCCAGTGCAGCCCAAAACCAGGATGGATGTTGGAATCCTGGGAAATGCTAAGAAAGGCTGATAGTTACAGATGCTCAGGGACCCTGAAACCCCCCATAGTTCTGCTGGGGGGCTCCCATGATGCACCTCTCCTCCCTCTATGGGCCCAGGATGGAGCACTGGACTGAGGGGAAGAGTTTCTTAGCTGAGAATATTTTTAAATGTCTCTGCATGTTTTGGATTGACCTGGAAATTAACCAATGGAAGATGATTGGTTTAAGATTGTGTGACAACTAATTGGATTCTTTTTGGCTGGAGTTGGACTGAAATTTTAGGTGCTCAGAGATTTTAAACTCTGCGATTCTGTGGTGCTGTCAGCTAGTTCCAGACCACAGGAAACAACACCTGTTAGCGTGTTAGCAGGGCTTCAAACGCCATCTTTTATTAATTTTGTCTGATCAGAATCATTGTGATTTCTACAGAATGAAAGTCACAAAAGTGTCTGATGACCAGATATTCAAAACGAGTCTATTGTCTCAGGAACATATAGTCAGTGCCCACATAAACATGTAGAGACAATAGGCTAGTTCATCTGAAGACAACAGGCTGTCTGTGTCCGTCAGACTTCATACTGAAGCTAAGTAACCAGGAAAAGAGGCACAGCATTGATGTGCCATGCTGCCAGTGTCAGGCTGCCAGCTAGCTGATAATTTCCTCCCCCAGCTGACTTATGGGAAACCCACAGAGATCTTAACTACAACAACAGTTGGTTAAAATAATTCTGTACCGGCGGTTTTGTTTGTTTTTTACGGGAAAAGCTGGTCATCTGACTGTCAGCTGACCTTCTGGTGGATGCTAACGCAGCCCAAACCTCTACTGTAGCCTCAACTCTATGAGCCTTATAATCCAGTGCGGCTTATAGTGTGGAAAATACGATAACTAAAGTCTAATTGAAGTGTCTTAAGTTGGGCTAGTATTCTCATGACATAGAAAAATGTCTGAAATCATTAGTGAATAAAATTCTGATTATTACTGGTCCTAGTTCTCTTTATTCGATGTCCCAGCCAACAGCACCACAGCCCACTCCCACTGGGTCTCACTTTGTCACGTTTTTTTCCGGTTTTTAACAGATATTCCCTCAGGGTGGATAAGCCTGTTTCCAGCCACAGGGGCCCAGCAAAGACTCCCTTTAACCCCCGTTACAGACAGAAAGGCTACTCACTCATTTGTGTTGGCAGAGAGCACCAGAAGACAATCCTGTCATTCAGTATGATGACCTACTTGTCTCTGATCATTTCTATCTCTCTTTGTAGCATGAAATGTCCCCCAACCCCTCACACAGTCCCTGGTGTATGTGGACTCATAAATAATAGAGGGACTATGCGTCTGTGGGGTTTGAGTCTGCAGAGGAAGCAGCAGGCACAATATGGGCTGTACATCTAAACACCCACACAACAGATCCAACATAAATAGCTATTTTAAGCTTTTTTTGGCAGCTTAAAATAGAATAACCTGATCATTTACTGCTTTATTACGAACACACTGAACTCTAAACCATGTATTCTACAACTGGAGTAGAAGGACAAGACAAAGAAATGCTCAGAATTATGTAAAACGACAAATATAGAAAAGCTTTTCCTCTGTGGTTCAGCCTCCTCCGCGTCGTGCAGCAGCCAAAAGCAGCTGATGCACTCCAAAAAAAGCAGCACAGGCTCCCAGCAAACAGCGCTGCCCTCCACACGGGGACCTGTGTGAGGCTCCAGGGGCCTCCCGTCCTGCCGGGGACCGCCCGGTTTACAGAGGGGCCCGCATGAGCTGGGCCTGGAGGCCCCTGCTGGAGCTCTCAGTTTGCTGCCCTTCACAGCTCGGCTGGGGAGAAGACAGGCCAGCAGTATCTGCAGCGTTTATGCAACAGCAATCAGAGGAATCGAGGACACTGAAGTGGGCTTGTGCACACAAACACACACACAAATATGCACCACAAGCCTTGGGAAAACAGCCAATTACAAAAGCTGATTTGTCTTGAAAAAGATCTCACTGGCTGATTCAGTGTTGTCCAACTATTTGCTGATGTTCAGTTTGTTGGTGGTTTGAGGGATTCTGAATAATCTCCATTTGAAGCTGCGGCCTGCATTATGCATTGAGCCGCTATAAAGGGGCCCATGCGGACCCAGACAGCCCCATCAGCAGCAGAAACTTGACAGGTAGATGCTAACCAAGCTCAGCTGTTCTGCAGCAGCTAAACTGGGCGGCCGCTAACAGCTAATCATCTTTAAACCTATGTTCCCAAATCTTCCCCTCAGTACGGTTATACACAGAAAATCTATGCTAGGACATGTTTTACTTCTGGTCCAGTAACAGTCTGGGTTTCAAACTCTTAGTTAGGTTCAACCATGTTAGCGATAGCTTAAATAAGGCCAGAGTATCTGATAATAATCTGGACTATTTGCTAGTTCACTTCATCTGATCCGGTTGAGGCTGATGCCTGGGGTGAGTCGTCTGCCCCTTTTGGGCTTGTGGCTGGAGCAGAACGTTTAGAGGTGACTGATCACGTCAAGAAAGATCTGAAAAAGCCCCCTAAATGTTTAAAATGAGGAAAGACGGAGGATCAGCTTCTTACATTTGTCTGCTACAGAAGTTAGATGTAGGTGTATAGGCATGTACTTAGTGGGAAATAACGCACATATGAAAGGATTTCTGAGGATAGCCATGTTACATAACCTCAATAAATGCATAATAAGTCAAACTAAAACATGCTGATGAGCGAATCCCGTCCCTGAGACGTAAATGAACAGATGAAAGTATCGAAAAGGAAACGACTAAATAGAGAAGAATGCTAAATCATCAGCCTGAAAATCCTGCTGTGAAATCCAGAGAAAAGCTCCACTCAGTAAACTGATGAACCTCCTCCTCCCCCTGCACTGACCAGCTTTAATAAACTCTAAGACAGGATCAGAGCAGGCTGGAGAAGAAACAGGGGGGCTACCGCTTCCCTTTTCTCAGCCCAAAACAAGCACTCGGAGGCGTCTGGAGGCAGCCTTACCGTCTCCGGCCGTCATGACCAGCAGAGAAATGCTGCAGCTCAGCTCTCCCAGCCCACAATCCCTCCAGACACTCTCTGTCTCTGGCTGCTGCTACACAGAGCTTCCTTCTGCCCTCCGTCCTCCCATCCCTCCGCTGCCATTCCCTCTCCATGCCTCTATCTCTCCCCGCCCCCCCTCCCTCAGTCTCTCGTTGCCTCCCTCTCTCACAGAGAAGATGAACTTTCTGTTTAAAAAGTGGCGTATTTCCTTAAAGTCACTGTGTTATTCTGCATTACGTAATCCCTCCATCTCTACAGAAACACTGGGCACGTCAAACAAAAAGACACGTTTAATAAATGGGTTCAATCCGAGGCAATTTGCAGGGTCCGAAATGACCAATCCACCTTTATTGTCCGCTGTGAGAAAATCAGAGGCTGTCAGCCCGTCGTGCTGAGCTCCGTTTTTATATCATGTATATTCTAAATAAACAGGGAATCAACAAAAAAATATTTTAAAAAACGTTTTAGTTTGAAATCCATCGTCCTCCATGTTATCCTGCAGTTTATCATCATTTCTATGAAATCGTTGGAGGCATGACGTGGAGAGGAGCTGAAAACGTGTTTAATAATATCATATTATAGCACAGAGACCACAGCGTTCCAGGAGATCTGCTGACAGACCGTTTTCTGGGTGGTGGTTTACCAATATGAAGGCCAGGATACCAAGAAATATTCAGATTTAGTCTGCTTGAGCATTGTATCACATGAAAATAAAAAAAGATATAACATATTAATCTTCTCTTTTTTATTAATTATTGTATCCACATCACTCAGTGACACACCCTGGTCCATGTCAGGGCTAACACCAGATTCCCACGAATTTCGAACCCGGCAACTTGTCATCTGTGGTGGTGGATTCCACACAGGAGCCGTCTTTAAAGAGAGGCCGACCCACAGATCTGACCATGGAGATGATCTACCAAGAACTAGGGTTGTCACGATACTAAAATTTTCAACTCGATACCGATACTCAGGAAAATACTCGATACTCGATACCATTTTCGATACCACAAGGATAAAAACAAAGAATCTAAAATTTAACTGAATTGTGTCTTTCATTTCAAACTGACCTGTTACTGATGTTATTGTGACTGGTGGCCCACATTAATGACCCTAACCCTAATCCTATCCCTCCAGCCTTCATAATAGTGAGAAATAAATATTTTTTGGTTAGGGAAAGCCCCCCTGGAAGCCCAGCTCCTCTAAACCAGGCTCTCCTCCCCACCGGTCCTCAACCCGGCTCACAGCAAAAACATGGAGAAGAGCCAGCACACTCATCAGGACTGAGACAGATGTGGCAAAGCAGAGGAAACAGTCTGCAGGACAGTGAGGACTCAGCTGGGTCCGGCTGGACGGAGGACCTACCAGAGCCAGAGGACGGGATCATGTTTCCAGACCTCTGGACTTCGTCAAACTTGCTGAAGATCACATTTAACCTATGAAGCAAACAAAGAGCAAGAAAGATTCAAACAAAGACAGAAATCTACAGATGTGACAACACATATGAGAAGAAAGCACAAATGAAAACAGAGTCATCACATCTAGGAACAAAAGACCAGAGAAACTGGGGAGGAACTGGAAAACCCACACAGGAACTGGGAGAATGTGGAAATACTGCCCTGACAAATAACTCCTTTGTGGCTCCATAATTATGATTTTCAAAGTTTAGGTTGATGTTTGAAGAAGAAACCCTACTATGAACAACCTGCAACAGAAACAGCTCTAATGTCACCATTTAGTTTCAGTAACTTTTCATTTGTAAAGTCTAAATTAGGGACGTCCTGATCCAGCTTTTTGATACCGATCTCGGCCTATCAGAGCATGCCCTAAAGTCTAAAGTTACTTATCTACTTCCTTATTGTCAGACTCCTGTTGAACAGGGATTTACTCTGATAACAACTAGCAGCTGAGTTAGGGGAGTCTGAATAACACACACTGGTTGGTAAAGAGACACTGAGCTGTTTATTCAGGGACAAACACTAAATAGACCAAATTATAGAAAACTAACGGTTTTCTTTAGAAACTCTTCATGTTGTTTATGGTGGTATTTCTCTAAATGCTTGATTAGATTGGTTGTATTAAAGTTTCTTCCAGCTTTACCACCACGCTTAACTTTATTGTGGCATGTTTTACATCCAGCTCTTGGTCTTTTTCCTCTTTAAGGATCAGATAATCCCACACAGCTGACATTTTACTGACAGCTTCACATTAACATGGTCGTCTTAATGGTTAGGACTCAGAGCTGTGGGGCAGAGATGCTAATGCTAATGCAGTGAGACGTTACCGGGACTGTGGCAGGCCTTTCTTGCTGAGGTCCAGCCTCACCCGCTCCCCCACGTGTCTGTAGATCTCCACCAGGCAGCTCATGGCTCCGTCTCGTACCTGAGGACCACAGCACCACACAGGCCGGTTTACAGTCACCACTCTGGGATCTCTGTGCAGCAGATCCTCCAAAAATTTAACCCACAATTTAGAAAAATTAGTAGAAAACAGACGTCTTTGGAAAGTTTCTTTTGGAAGGGAAAAGGCCCAAAGAAGAGACGGAGGAAGAAAACAGCTTCCAGGAAAATAAAAGCTTTTAACAGAAAAAAATCAGGAGTTCTACTGGAAACATGGATCAATTGCGACTAATAATTCATATATAATATATATTTATAATATAAGCGGTGAGCGGCTCTCTGATGAGGCGATGAAGCTTCAAACAGCTTCACATCTGGATTAGAAGGCAAGACCTGGAGGATTTAGCAAGGAGAAATAAAGCTGGATACCAGTACCAAGTGGATTCACCTTCATTATCATATTCATAATATAACCCCCCCCTCCCCGGTGGTCCGGGACCACTGGTCACTGGTTCACTATATAAACAACCCCCTCGGGTCCGTCATCAAATTGTTATAAAGGTTGGGGACCACTGCTCGTATCCACTCTTTTTCTCAGGCTGGAGGTGCTGTTCCCGGGCCTGCCAGCAGGGGGCGGGCAGAGCTAAACAGAGCTAAACATTTCATCTTGTGTGACGTGCAAGGAAGAAAAAGAAAGAAAAAGCACTGAGAGGCTGTGGCCAACGGGGGCCTGGCAGGCATCATTAGGAGGACTGGGGGGACTTTACCTGGCTGGTGGGGTCCCCCAGGAGGTTACATATGTGAGGAACTATCTTGCTTAGGGTCAGGCCCTGGGCCCCGTACCTGGAAGAAACAGGCCCGACAAACAGGTGTGAACCAGGAGGACGTCCAAGGAGCTGTACGTTAGCTTACAGTGCTAAAGAAAAGATAGTAATGAGGAAAGCGGGGCTCACGTGTTGAGCGTGGAGATGAGACAGAGGCACACGCCCTCTCTGGTCCGGTTGTTTTTGTGTTTGAAGCCGCCCAGCATTCTGTCCCAGATGTACTGCAGCAGAACAGAGACACACAAGCACAGTTAACATGCCCGTTCTGAACAGAGAGCTGGAGCCAGGGCAGCTAACCACGGCTCCATGGCCCCTGTTTCCATTAGCCAGCACAGTTTACTCTCAGTCAGTACATGATGATGCAGGAGTCTCAGACTCCAGTCCTCTTTGGGCCTTTTAGAGGTTTCCCTGTTTCCACACAGCTGATTCACATCAAAGAGCCGTTAGCAAAGCTCAGCTATGTCCAGAGGAGAACCAGTTTAATCAGAAGCAGAGGTCCAGAAGCAGGAAAATGTCTAAAACCTGGAGGACTGGGGCCCAGAGAGGACTGGACATGGCAACACAATTAAGAACAAGGCTAACAGTAGCTAACAACAAGGCTAATAGTAGCAACAAGGCTAACAACAAGGCTAACAGTAGCTAACAACAAGGCTAACAGTAGCTAACAACAGGGCTAACAGTAGCTAGCTTGACAAACTATCCAGCTAGCTACTGTTGGCCTGCATAGGTGAAGGCTTAATGCCCCATCAGGCGGGCAGCCTGAGGGCTTCTGCCAGCCTGTTGGCATCTGATAGCATTCATCTCTTCAGTTGGAAACGAGGAGCTCCAGCTTTAGGCTGGTACCTGCGGAGAGGCGGCCTGCTCCATGATCTTCAGAAGCAGAGCCTGGTCCTGGTCTCGGACTTGGTCTTTGGCATCTCCCAGTCGGTCGATCAGGCTCGGCAGCACTGAGGAAGAAACTATATTTTTGAAAAGCAGCTGACAGAGCATCACAGGTACAGATACTGTGACATGGGGAAGACGAGGCTGGAGGCCTCTCAGACCTCCTCAGACCTCCTCAGACCTTCTCCATTACAGCTGGAAGCTCGGGGCAAAGGCCCACTTCAACCAGCCAGCTGTGGAGGACTCAGAGCTCCATCACCCCCACAAAACAAAGGCTGGTCCCTTACCTGTTCCCACCTGGGCCCTGAATCTGTCCTGTAACCGCGTCACCAGTGCAGAGAGGAGGTCCAGGCCCAGCAGCGCCACCTGGAGGAGACGGCAGAAACACACCGGTCTGATCCCCGTTCAGAGGCACAGGCCAGCAGAGGGCGCCATTCAAACCCCTATCAGCCCTGAACCATCACCCCCCAGAAACCACCATATAGTGTGTGTGTGTG
>CAJRST010001113.1:19281982-19306796 GCA_907169785.1 Menidia menidia
TGGTATATTAGTGGGTGGTGTATTAGTGGTGTACCAGTGGGTGGTGTTTTTGTGGTTTTCGAGTGGGTGGTTTATTGGTGGGTTGTGTACCAGACCAGTGGGTGGTGTATTAGTGGGTGGTGTACCAATGGGTGGTGTATTGGTGGTATATTAGTGACCCGGCCCGTCCCCAGTCCCAGCTGGTCCCAGCCGGCTGAGACAGCCCCCTGACAGGCCTCCGGGGGCAGCACTCACATGAAGAAGGCGATGGTGGAGAAGACGCCACAGGTGTGGAAGGCGTGGTTCATCTCCTGCTGGGACGGATAGGTCACTGCTGCGTCGATCATGATCCACCAGCCGGTGAAGAACTGGAAGAGTCACACAGTCACAAAGACCTGTAGCAGCCTGAAACATGGCCGCCGGAGGTGGAGGCTGCAGCACCCCCTGGTGGCGGGAGGGAGATTTTAAAAAATACTTTCCACAATTTATCCATTTCTTATGAATATTTCGGGAAATGATTTTGACTTTTTATTTTATTTTACCATCACGTGTATTTGGATTTTAATTGACTTATTTTGACCCTTAGGGGGTCCGGAGGTACTGCATGGGGGTCACAAAGGTTTTGGTTGATTATTCTTTTTTTTATATTCCCCCTTGCATTTTTTCCACCAATGTAAATGTGTTTAAATCCACATGGACATGAGTCCAACAGACTGTAGTAAACAGATAAATGGAGGCAGAAGATTTCTTCCAGTCATCAGCGCTCACATTCAGACACACACAGGAGCTCAGCAGAAGACTCCTCTCACCCAGACGCACCACAGAGCGCCACCGGAAATCCTTCCTGCCGGTGGTCATCAATCTGTACAACGCCTCCCTCTGAGAGCCAAACTTAATCATTGACATTATCCACCACTTTTTTTACCTTTATATACACACATATAGTTTTTTATGTATATATCTATCTATATTATATGAGGAATTTTGTATATATATATATACATATGTATATATGTACAGAGATCTATATATGTATATGCCGCTGTTTTATTTATGGAGCCAGTAACAAAAATAATTTCCCTCTGGGATTATTAAAGTATTTCTGATTCTGATTCTCTTTCAAGCTGGGCCCCGTTTCATTCACAACACCTGTCCCACCAACCAGGAACCAGAACCAGATGTTTACATTAAAAACAGGAAGATATCAACCTGTGGATTATCTGAGGATCCTAGTACTGAATTCCCAGCAACAAGGGACATTTACACACTATAGGACCAGTTTGATAAAACACAATTTCATACAATATATATAATTAAGGGGTCCCCCTCCATCAGTTTGGGGTCGTTGGCCTGGAAAACCTTAAAGACCCCGGCTCCATATCTTACTCACCAGCGTTCCAGCCACAACGGAGGCCACGGCGTTCCTCCTCTCGCCCCAGTCGATGCACTCGCACTCCGGCCAGCGGAAGTTATCCAGAAAGCCAGCCATCTGCAGGCCTTCAACCCAACTGCTGCCAGCGGCTCTGTGAAGCTTCCTCTGCAGCCTATGAGAGAAAAAATAAAGCTTCTGCTCAGCTTTCCTGTCAGATCTGGTCAGCTATCATTATTTCATTAGTCAGAAAGGGAGCTTTAAATGAGGGCGTCTGGTGTCCAGGGCCTGGTCTAGGTCTGGTGAAGCCCTGGTGTCCAGGGCCTGGTCCAGGTCTGGTAACCAGAGCTTGGTCCAGGTCTGGTGAAGGTCTGGTGTCCAGGGTCTGGTCCAGGTTTGGGAGGATAGGCCTCCAGAGAACACCCGTCTCATCTGGGGCATTCCCAGACATTTTCCACCTTCACTATCAGCAGGTTTTTAACTTTATGATCCATTTTTTACTGTTAAATCCTAAGCTCATCGGGGTAAAAGTGTCCGTTATTTATTTTGGACGTTACTTGTCCTTTACTATTCACTAGTCAAAGCCGGTCAGACCGGCCCAGAGCGGAGTGTAATGTAGGATAAATGTGGAGGTTTCCTCTCCTCTGCTCCCTGTAGTGTCCACCACAGGGGCCCCGTTCCGTTCCCGGTCACGTCCCCGGCACGCGCGCTCTACCGCCTCCAATCAGAGCTCGGATCATGGAGCGAGCGGCAACTAACGGCAGCTAACGGCGCCACCAGACAGCACCAGAAGCTCCTCACACTCCGTTTCAGCCCGCAGACCTCCGTGGGACCCAGCCACGGACGGCCCGGGTCCCTGTGGGCGGAGGGCCGGCGGGGCTTACCTGGTTAGCGGGCAGATACCAACGTCCGGAAGCCGCGGAGCTTCTTCTTCTTCTCTACTTTTAATTACGGCTGCAATAAGGAACACATTCGGAAGAACACTGCCACCTACCGTTTTAAATTAATACGATATTTCGCATTATTTGCTTACTTTTTGTTCTTTCTTTTAAGAGAAAACTGTTTTCTTATGGTATTTTAAAGTATTAATAATCATGTGTAACCTTGATAGGAGAGTTGTTGGAGATTAAAGCCCAATAAATTCTTGCACAAAGGGCCTAGAAGCAAAACGAGGCTAAGAAGAGACATCTATGATGCAAAGCAGGTCCAAACCATGTCTTCCCTTGATAGTTTTTTGGATTTAGTGAGAGATCTAGACAGATAAAATAGATCATCCTGATGAGAACACATCTGGAATATCAGGAAGGAAATGTCTTTTTTGGGGATAAAATTGGCAATCTTCACAAACAGTGAATACAGCAGCTATATAATTAGTCAGTTGAGAAACTTAATTTTGAATTATCCAAGAATTACCAAACCACAAATGTGGCTGCATTCAAACTGAATAAAGCAGCTTAAACAAAGCAGCTTTTTACCAACATGAGAAGTGATTTATGTTGCTTTACAGTGCACAAACATACTGAAGTAACTTAAAGTCCTCCAAACAGTCCATAAGGGGGTGGGTGGCTCAGCCTCCAGTACATCCAATGGCTCATCCACTTTATTCTGATCTGTTCCAGCATCTGCATGTCTGCCTCCTGAGTAATAACACTGAGGAGCTCCCACTCCTGGGCACATCTGGACTGTTGGACGGAGCACTGTCAGTAGGAAGTGACCCGCACACGTCTTATTTTAAGCTTAGAACAAGTGATTTCATCTTTATTTCTGTTCAAACCAACAAAACCAGAGGACATTACCCACTTACATAATTAGCTTATCATCCAGCAGCTGTATGACACCAGGTGGCGGACGGCTCCAGGACTGGAGGGACAGTCAGTTCTCCTTGAGTCTGACTTTAAAGTCACCGTCCCTGAGCCTGAGCTCAACTCGTCTGCAGCTTCGTCCTGAAGGTGCTGGGGGGGGCGTTGGTGAATATGGTCCCCACGAAAACATGTGTCCCCCACAGAGGATGCCGGATCACTCGACAGCAGCCCAAGTCCTCGATCTGGAAGCCCAGGTGGCGGTACCTGTCATCCGTCTCAAACAGCGTGCAGTTGGTGTACGGGCCAAAGAACTGAGGAGGAGAACAGCCACAGAGCTCTTAGCAGCTTCTACACAGCAACATTCCCAAACATTTCCAATGTCTGGATCCCTCTGAGGAGCAGCTCTGCACCTTCAGGAAGAAACACTGGAAACAATAAAGGCTGCTGTAAGAGTCTGGTTCTGCTACAGAGGCTCTGTGTCCGCCTACCAGGTTAAGCTGGGCGTACACTGCATGATGTTTCCATCGTAGCTCCAGCTCAAACTGAACCAAATCGTAGGATCACAAGGTCACAGCTCATGATTTCTGTTTCTAACTATACGACCCGATATGAGATCTGACCTCCAAAAACGTCCAAAAACGCACATTGGACTTGAAATAGAAGAAAAAGTGGACCAACAGCGAGGGACCATGAGGGTCCCCAGAGCTAAAAAATAGTGTGACCCGAAAGCTTTAAAACAATCACAGGCCGGCGTGTTTGGAGCATTTGGAGGAAACGGCTGAGCAGACGGGGTCAGCACGACCGGTCAGCTTTACAGCCTGAACCAGAGGGAGCAGCAACTACTCCCACAGAACTTCCTGATCCCCTGCTGACCCCCAGAGCCAGAGATGGAGGGGAGTCGGGTGCTAACATGGCTCCAGTAACAGGACTCCCTCACCAGGGCCCACCAGAAACTCAGACCGGTCTGGTTTTCCTCCCACCAGAGGATGTGGATCTGGAGGAGGAGATGGTGTCAAATCGTGTCAAAAAGGGGCAGAAATCGCCCGGTGTACGCCCAGTTTTACTTCCTTTACGCTATCATTGCCTCTTTCTGTGAGGGGGCACTCCAGTTATTGAAGTCAAACCGAAGAGACCGGATTCTGGAAGACCGTTTCCCAACATGGGAAACAAAATTGATACAGGAAATCCACACAAGCCTGCTCCCCATGGGACAGCATGTCCACCATGGAGGGGGGCGAGTCAGAGTGGAGTCTCACCGCCAGGCCGGAGGACGGGTCGATGAAGTCCGCCCAGAATCCCTCCTTCTGCAGAGCCACGCACATCTCCTCTGCTCCCCGGACAAACTGCACAGCAGAGACACACATCAGTACGCCTCCATTTAAAGCATCTCCCCCCAGAACAGAGACAACAGTCACATTTCAGGAAGGACATCAGCTCATTTACAACATGGCAGAGGGGCCACAGGCACTTTGAACTAGTTTTAAATCGGTTATCCTGCGAATTTGAAATCCTTTGAGCTCAGTTTGTCTCCCAGTGGCTGCCCACACACTGACTATCCTCATCTCTGAGACCCACAGAGCCACAGCACAGCCTGGAGCTGCCACCCAGAGCCCTCCTCTCCTGCCGTCTGCATCCCAGCAGAGAGACTGCTATTCATCTTTAAGTTGTCTTTCATAAAATGTCCATTTGGAGTAAAGGCCTGGGAAGTGGCAGACCTGGGGAGGCAATCCCAGAGTTTTAAATCCAAGTGGGGACTGCAGAAAGGGGGAGTCTATTGGGACTTCCTGGGAAAGGTCTCAGATTCAAGAGGAGCCGGGTTGTTTTCTCCCAGGTCCTAAAACAATGGAGCAGAACTTTGACCTTTGGAGTGAGTCTTTGGAGGGAGACTGGCAGTCAAATTCAGTCTTTTATTTAAAATCCTGAGCCCTCTGGGGACAATGGAGAGTAGTTTGGAAGCTGCTACACTGCTGAATCCACTGGCCTGCCCTGGGCTGAGGTCTGGGACTGAAATAGACTCAGTAAGGTTCACCTTCTCCAGCATTAGCTCCCTCTCCTGTTCCACCTCAGAAGACCAGGACGTCATGTTGTTGTGGGTCCTCTGGGTCACTGAGATGACCAGCAGCTCGGAGCCGGGCGCCTCTGGAAACAGCAGCTGTAAATCTGTTCACCACAGAGCATGTCAGAGATTTTGTTATGGGAGCCAGACCCCGACAGATTCTTTTACTCATGCAGAGACAGGCTAAAGCCTGAGAAGCACCAGAGGTGATGCAGGGCAGGAAAACATGGCATTCTATTCCTTTTCTTTACTTTATCCCTCTACAAAGACGTGACCCCAGGTTCACAGGTTAAAGGAAACGGTGTAGATCCTTAAAAATTTGAAATCTACTGATATCCACAGATAGAAACACTGCCATCCACTTAACAGGACACTGTGACATGTGCCACTATGCAACAGAGGATGGAAACAAGGACAAAAGGAAACCCAAAAGTACTGTGTACCTTTCTTGAAGAGGGCGGGGCAGGCCTGTACGGCACACTCCACTCTGGAGGAGCTGAAATACTGCTGGGCTGTGTCCATGCTCTGAGAAGAGGCCGGCTCCTCTGGAGGCTGAGAGTGGAGAACAGATACCGTCATTAGCCAGGGACTCTGACCTCCTCGGCTTCTTAACTCAAGAAGAATTCAAGTCAATCCAACTGTATTTCTGTAGCTCCAGATCCCAACAACAGCAGCTATCCGACAGCTTTCCAACCAGAGCAGCTCACACTCTGAGTTATTTACAGAAGAGCAACAGTTCCCACCAAGAGCAGCACTAGGAGACACAGGGAGGGATACAGGATTCTTCCAACCACAAATCCAGCTTCCACAGCTCCAGGAACAATACAAGGCACAACAGAATATGTACTTCACCCCTGCGTACACAGGTCAGACACAGACAGACGTCTCAGACATCTGGCCTCTCAGACGGTGTAGCACAGACCACCGGCTGAGCCAGAGGAGGGGAGCCGGACCTATTCCTCCACCCAGCCTGAGCCTGGGCCAGCAGATGGGGTGGGGGGGCTGGACTTCCCATAGGGCCCTCTCCCATAGCCAGGCTGATAACAAGGACTCTCAGGATCTTTGATCCCGGAGCACGTCAGCCCACATGTCCTGACCTTTTCACTCCATAACAGCACCAAACACCACATGCTCAGTGTCCTACATCTGTCTGGGCTTTTTAATGGCAGCAGCTTTTGCATCAGCTCCAGGGCTGCTTTTCTTAGGAACATTTCAAAGCAGCATGCCACAGATTAACCAAAACCCTGAGAATATCTGCTTTTTTCTGCTCAGAGCAGAGCTCTCTGAGTCTCCGTTCGGAGGTATTTCAGTCTGTGAAAGGGACAGAGTGGGAAAAGATCTGCACATATGTTCCTTACAGCCAAACCTTATCATCTACAAACACATTTTACTGATTCAGTCCGTCCAACTGAAACCAGATCCCGATTGCTGGTGTCCCAGAGGCCTCACACAGAGCACTTTTACACTCCAAGCATACTCAGCATCTTTCTCCAGGTCACATTCAGCCAAACCTTTCTGAACGTGGACTTACAGACAGCTCCCGTTCCTCTTTGCTGGACGGAGGAGACAGCATGTCCGGAGCCACTCTGCTGGCCAGCCTCCCCCTCAGGCCCTCCACGTCCTCCCTGAAGCCGTCCAAACCCGTAGGCAGATGGAAGCTCTGGTCCCAGGGCAGCGTGGGCCTCGGACTCTCGTCAGGCCACAGACCCCGCACTCCTTACCCCAACCAGGCCAAGTTAGGGACAGGGCACCATACCACTCCAATCATGTGATGCCTTCAAAAAAACCTGGGACGTACCTACAGGGGGGGGGACCACTGTGGTGCAGTCGTGGGAGCCTGAGGAGACAGCAGCAGAGGAGGCTCTGGCTCCAGCCACACGGTGCACCAACACGTGGATCCCTGGTAGGTAGCTGACAAACCTGCTCCTGCTGCACAGCACCTACGGGGCAGGCAGGGGGGGGCACCAGAGTCAAGGGGAACCCCGGACCCCTTATGTGGCTCTAGCCAACTCCACTAACCCACAGCACTAACTCCACCTGCCCCACATGGAAGAGGACACATACCTGACTCACACAGGCCATTGTGGAGGGCTGCTCAGTGTCCAGGAGTCTGAAAGAGGAGGAGGAGGAGGATCAGAGCCAGTTCTAAAGTATCCATTAAAGGTTTGTTTTCAAACTAACTGAGAAAAGAAGAGGAAAGAAAGCCAGAAGAGGCCATCTGGTTAGGATGCCATCTCCCATTATTCTCCTATTAAAGCCTCTCATTCAAATAGGACAATGCTGTTAAGTACACAGCAGGTCTGGGTTACACATAAAATAATCTGAACTGTAAAAAATGCCACAAAACACTATTAACTCAGTCCTCCTTATCTAAGAGTCTGTGGTGCTGCTGTTTACAGCCTGGGGGAGCCAGAGCAGCCCCTTACAGAGCCACAGCTGGGGGTCCATTAATGAGGTTTAGCAGAACCGAGGGCCGCAAGTTTTTACTGGGTGGTAAAACCAGTACGGATGTCAAATCTGAGACATCCCAGAGCTGCCCTGGAGGCTTCATGTGCTCGTTTTTAGGAAACCTGGAGAGACACTGGGTTTGTTTTTCCTCTCACAAGCGGCCCTAACTATTCACAGGCTGCTAACTTATTAAACAGTGTAACAGGAAAGCGACTTAAGGCAATGATTAACTCTCCAACCCTTCAGACTCAGACACAATCGACTAACTCTGTGGGGTTTTGTCGTCCTAAAGTTAGCAAACATTAGCACCCCTGTCAGCGTCATCGGGAAATGGGAGCGTTACCTTCTCTAACTAAAAGCAGCACGAAGCTAACGGCGCCGCTAACTTTACTCCTTTTCAGCCGGAAACAGGACCATCACCGTCCGAGCCCGCGTTTCTCCTTTTTTAATGAGGATACCTGGAAAGCGAAAGTTTTCCACTCAGCCCAAAACACCGCTGCTTCACCTTGAACTCGAGTGTTCTTCTTCTCGGCTTTTTTGGCGGATGCCTAACAACGAAGGGGGCATTACCGCCACCCGGTGGACAGCGGATCAAACAGCGCCTCACGGACTTCTTGGCTTCCGGGTTTAATCATCCCAGTCCCACATAGACATATATAGATATATATGTCATATATAGATATATGTGTCTATGTATATATGTCTGGCTGGCTCCTCTTTCCCCGGTTCCGTGCAGCTCTAACGTTCATATCGTGGTTTTGCTTCGCTTGAGTTTAATAGGGTATTTTCATTAGACGCCCATGCGCGTTAAATGAAAATACCTACAAGTTTCCCAGTAGGAGCAAGATCATATGAGCCAACGTTTTGTCAAGTTCGCTCTCAAAAGTGGGAAAAATGCATAGAGAAATGAAAATATGTAGATTAACACAGTGAAGAGTTGTTGTTTGTTTTGTTGAATGAATGAAGCCATTCTGCCTAATATGCCAGAAGTCCCACAAAGTAACATGCATAGTCAAAGGAAAAAGCTATGTAAATGATGATATTTTTGTTTGTGGACTTAAACTGAGAGTAGGTTTGTTTGAGACAGAAAAATGACTGGCCTGTGGTCTTTGTAGAGTAGGAGTCCATTTCTGTCATTATCAGGTCGGTGTGACATCTATAATAAATCTGGCTGAGCAAAGGTTTGTGTGTGTGGGGAGGGGAGTGATGTTCATGTGTGGCCATGTGTAAAAGAAATAAATAATAATAACAATAAATTATAATAGTTGTATTATCAATATATATAATCATTTTATATAATAATAATCACAAATCATTTTCCTCTGGTATCATTAAAGTATTTGTGTTTCTGATTCTGTATGGCACAACTGTTTGCAGTAAGACAGTAAAAAATGTGTCTCTTGGTAAATTCAGTCAGGTTAGTGAAAAATACAGCAGACGATTATTAATGATTCCGATTTTTATTAATCCCCAGAGTAAAACATCTTAAGTTCATGCTTAAATTGTTCATATGAAGACTAAAGGGGCAAAGTAGAACCAAAAATCACCAGATTTCTTTAATAAAGCAGATTTTGCCCTGATTATGTTTAGTCTCAGCACACTGTTTGATTTGTGCTTTAAAACATGTGTAATATGAAGCATCAAAGCTTGGGATAAACACACCATTAATGATGGAGCACAAACGGCTTTGACACACCTTGTCATGAATTAAACTGTCAGTTGACATCTGAGGCTGTTACATGATGATCATCCGGTCAGACTTTACCGTCCAAATGTTGACAGTAATTTTATGTTTAAGCGTTTTGCGTATCTGAATCGAAAAGGTTATCTGAAAATACACACATTTTATATCCAACGTCCCAGAAAAGATCATGTAGTTTACCATTACACTTGAGTTTGTGCTCCGAGCAGTCAGACTGTTTTAGAGCTAGGGTTAGGGTTAGGGGTTCAGGTCAGTTGTCCATCGTGTCCTCGCTGAAAAACGCCTGCCGAGCTTTGCCCTTGGAGATGTACTTGATGCTCTCTATCTCACCTCCGCTATTGCTGGGCTTCTGAAAGTGGATTTCAATGTGGTCCTGCAGGTCTTCCTCGTCTGCTACGTCCTTGATGCCTTCAAGGAGGATGGTCCGCTTTGTGATCCCACAAAATGTCTGAAAAAGGTAGCAGCAGGCTTTGGTGATGCTCTGTGCTCATTTGACTCACCTAACCCTTTTAATGAGTGAGTTATACCTCTTAAAATCCTTTTTTTTTTTTTTATCTATGAAGAGGTAAAGAAACCATGTTAAGGGTAATTAAACCTGAGATTGAATTCACCGGGTGACATGATACTATTTAAGATGGCTGTGGGTTAAAGACATTTGTAGAGATGATTCTCCAAATTCCTGCTTCCTGCTTAGAGTTAAGCTGCCTTTGATTGATGACTATACTATTTTCTTTCTGCTCAGCCTTGTTTGATTCTATTAGCTTGGGGGTATTTTGTGGCTAGCTCCTGGGAGATGGATGCATGATACATCTAGCTTCATGGTAAAGACGGGCAGACTTGATAAGAACTCAAACTACACAAACAGCCTGACTGTTGACTAACGTTATTCTTTAGTTTGACACACTGATAAACACATGGATTCTCTGTGATCTTTTTAATTCACGAGTCTCTCAGGCCCATTTGTCAGAGCTACAATCTTCAGCCGTCATGCTGAACATGCCTCCTGGGGTCCAGCTGTGTGGCCTTTAATGAGCATCATGCTGGGTCTTACCTGAAACTTGTTAAGCTGGTACTCGAATGCTGGTCCGACCTTCACTTTCACCTCAGAGTCCAGACGTATGTTGTACTCCTTTCTCATCGCCAGCTTTTCAGCAGCTGCAACCACACACGTTCCCATCAGCCCACAATCTGCTGACATGCTCTGATCCTGCCTCTAATTCTACTTTACATGAACAAAGAGAGCTAAAAGTGATGAAGAAACACCTTCTCATCAGACTAAAGCTTCTGTACGTCTGCTTTTATGCTAAATACACATTTTCTTTTTGCTTCCTTGTTTTAAATAAGGAGTCAGAGTGGCTGTACATTATGAACATCACCATGGGTCTTTGTGTTTCAAAGCCAGCCTCCATGTCTGCAGCCAAACACAGACCCTGTTACCCAGTGAGTTTTACCTCCAGGGCGCAGAAACGTGATGCATCCTGTGCCCGAGTTCTCGTCATAGTCCACCTCCTCCACCTCATCTCCTCCCCTACTGGGCTTGGAAAAGCTCATCTCTAGCCGGTCCCTCAGCCTGTCCTCTGGCATGGCAGTGGGGATGTTGGAAACCTCCAGCTTCTTTCTGGAAACATCCAGGCAGACCTGCAGTTGGAAGCACAGAATGAGTGCTGAGGGCCGAGTTTCTAAGCAGTAATGGGAGGAGCTTCTCATTAATCCTGTTCAAATGATGAGGATCAGCTTGGTTTGCCAGAGAATACAGGTGAGCCCACACAAAAGACATGCTCACAACCAATATGGTACAGACAGACACTGTACCTGATATTTGACAGCACTGTCCATGATGACTCTTCTGGGTCTCACATCCACACATGCGCTGTCACAGGACACGGAGCACTTGGCAAGCTTTAGGATTTGAGAGGCCACTGGAGGTGGAGAAAGCAAAAGACATTGTTGAGACAGAAGAAAAGTCTTTGCATGGTACTGGTTTCCCAGAGGTTCTGCTGTCTCTGCCCTATTTTACACCTCCATGCAGCTACGAGAGACAGAAACTCCCGAGCTGAAACCCCCCAGCTCTGGGCAGAACCTCACTCAGAAGCAGTGTGTGAAGAACAAAGTCCTACCTTACTGGCTCCATGGCAGGTTAAAGGTTAAAGGTCATGACAGTCCACTGAGAAAAAGACTAAACAAGTCTAGCTCCACAACCATTACGCCCTCTTCCTGCTGCTGAGTTGATGTGTGTCTGCCAGACCAGCCCGGACATGGCCTGAACACGGCCCGGACATGGCCTGAACACGGCCCGGACATGGCCTGAACACGGCCGGACATGGCCTGAACACGGCCCGGACATGGCCTGAACATGGCCCGAACACGGGCGGGACACGGCCCCTACACGGCCTGATAATGGCATGGACACGGCCTGAACACGGCCTGATAATGGCTTGGACACGGCCTGAACACGGCCTGAACACGGCCCGGACCCGGTCTCAGGGCCCTGCTTACCTTTTTCCTCCTCAAAGGTGACGAGTGCCTGTCCTCCCTGAAGACACACGGCAGGAATCTGGCAGATGGTGAACACGCCCCTGATGGGCAGACAGGAGTTATCATCTTCCTCTCCCACTTCTTTATGTCCAGACACAAACTTGATCTGTGTGTCGGGAATCTGTGTTCGGATCTGGACAGAAAAAGGCGACTTTCAGTCAAACTAAAAACACTCATACGGGGTACAGAGAGGCTTTGCTGCCTCTGGATTCTCGACAGGTTATTTTGTATGTCAGCACACTGACAGAGATAATTAATAGAACATTTCTAAAGAAATTTTGAAGGGGGCCCACCCACTGCCCGCCCCAGGAACCCCAAACGGTGCGAGATCGGACCTCGTGGCTCCAATATGCCAGAGGCCTGTCTTTTGTGACCCATTCAATGTTTGAACGAGGTTTCTCAGAGGTCGGGCCATGTTTTGGGTCTGTTTTCGGCCTTCCAATTCATTTCCTTTGGGACGGCGTTTCGCCTTTTTCGCCATTTATTCGAAAACGTCTGGACTAATGAGAAAGTTGTATACAAACATGCATCCTGTGGTCAGTTTGAACACACGTGGTGATTTTTGGCCTGATCTGTGGAACCGTTAGGGACTATTTACGTGCTGAAAATCGGGCGGAAACTGGAGCACGATCAGTGAAGGTTTTTCGTCCCACCTTAAATTTCTGCTTCAGTTTGGTTGTCTCTCCTCTCTGAGCCTCCAGATGTGCTTGGAGTCTCCTCAGTTCATCCCTTAAAGCCTGATTGTGATGAGATCGCCTCTGGATTTCATCCTTTGTGAAAGAAATGGGTGAAACAAACATGAAAATGACTATGTTTCTGTTCCTCCCAGCAGCTGTTCCCACGAGGGGGTTAAATATACCTGCACTACTTTCATGCTTTGATCACACTCTTCTTTAATCTTCTCCTGCTTCTTCAAATAAGCCATCATCTCCTGCTGGGCTTTGGCCTTGTTGTCAGCTTCTTCCAGTTTTTCCAATATCAGCCTGGCTTTCATGTCATCAGCCTTCTCCAGTTTGACCTGAATATCATCCCAGTCAGACAAGTGGGGCAAAAAGGATGTAAACTTAGTATATATATACAAAATGGATCTTAACCCAGTCTAGATCCTCTTTGTTTGTTGAGTTTGTATCCTTTCTTCCTTTCAGAGGGGATTCAGAGGGATTTAGTTGAAGCTGTATTTTCTAATCAAGAAGAGCTCATATTTAGAACATTATTTATTTTATTTCTGTATATTAGGGCTATCATTTAGTTCCTGGTTGTTACAGATTGTGTTTCACTACCAAATTTCTGTAGCATTGAGGTCTAATAAAGCCTGTTCATGAACATCTGAGAAGCCAGACTGGATCCGTCTGGAGGCAGAGTTCCTCCATTTTGGGAATCAGAATACGGTCATCCAACTGTGTGTCCCCAGGTCTGGGTCTGATCTGGAGTCGATGTACTGGAACTTGATTTCCTGTCTACGTTCGTAACGATCAAAGCGATTACAGATTTCTGAGGTTCAGGATCCAGTTTCTAAGTAATGGTCTGTAAGTGGAGTCACACAAACGTCAGATTGTTGAGAGAGTGACAGATTTCTACAGCTAAGGTTTCAAACAAATGAAAGACAAATTAAACAATGCTGTTCGCTGATCACACCCTACTGCCAATATGACCCTGGAGCTTATCTATGAACAAAGCTAAAATGACACCTGATTCCAACCCAGCCTAAGTTTCACTTTGTGGAATTTGCCAAGCAAACATGATAGTCCTGTTCTCCCAGTGAAGGATCACATTTAAAGGTTTTACAGCTCCTGTCCTGGGGGAGTTTTGGTCTTGATCTGTCATTTCCTGTTTTATTTTGGAAGGTACACCCCTTGTTTAAGGTCACTTCCTGTGTGTCCCCTGTCTGAGGGTCCCCCGATCCCTGATTGGTTCCCCTGGGTTCCCTCATGTGTTAAAATCCTGACCTTGAACCTCCTCTGCTTTTTCCTCGTCTTGGCTGATTATTATTCTGTGTTCATAGTTTTTCCTCCTGAGTGAGGGAGGATTATTTTGTACTTTATCAGCCTTTTGCATCCTCATTATGGAGAGTTATTAATCTGTATTTGTCCACAGTTTTGTTCTGCCTCGCAAGACAGATTCTTATTTGGTACTTTGTTCTTAGCTTTTTCTGCCTCGTTTTCAGAGTTATTATCATTTAGTACTTTTTGTTTCAATTAATATCCAAGTTTTACCCAAGATCTCTGTGACTGAGTCCTGTTTGAGCCCCGTTCTGACACAGTTCCAGTTTAGCAGGTTACAGCCCACACACACACACACACACACACACACACACAGATCTGAGAGCATTTGTTGTTGTTATCATGAAGACAGTGGGACAGAAGAGAGAGCGCCTCTTACCCTCCATGTTTTCAGCTCCTCCTTGGCTTCCTGGAGGGATCTAACTTCGGGACCTCCGTCCATCTGACAAACGAAACTCATCAGTTTACAGATCCTTTACACGTTTACACTTATCTTTACCAAACAACCCCCTCCTGCTCAGCTGAAGTCAGCTACAGGATTTTGGAGGTCAGCCCGGGTCGGACTGCCCCAACAGCTAAATCTTGGGAGTCCTACCTTTGTTTTTCAGGCGGGTTGTTTCCTCACAGCGTCCAGCAGCACGTCCACAGGGACTTCTGTAACTCCTGGACACGAAGACGGCAGCGGTGGTTTCCTGTTAGCTGAAATAGAAAGTGAAAGTCAGAGGCAGCCGCTGCGCGAGGGCCGCGCCTAGACGCACGCGCAGAGGGCCGCGCGACAAGCGAGACGCGTGCGCGTTCTTCCCTTTTCAAATCCTTTTTTACTTTTTAATTACTTCCATACATGCTTTACTTAAATAATTGAATTTGAGTATTTTTTAATCACATTTGGTTTCCTTTTATATTCGTAGATGCCTCCACGTCTTGTATATCCCCCTTTCCGATTTCTCACCTTTGTTCGTGTCTTCTTTTCTTCCTGATTTCACATTTTTACATTTGATTTATATTAAAATAAGGCAGGCAGTCCATAATATCATCATAGTGTTCATAGTCCGCATATTTAATTAGTTACAGCAGCAAACATAATATCACACAGTTTAAGAGTTACTTTAAAAGTTACACTTGAGTTTGAAGTCATCAGGAGTAAACACCAGAGGGGTTTTAAGGCATGCCCCCCCCTCCTGCGCTTTAGATAACAATCCTGTCCTTAGATAAGATTTAGATATCTTTTAAGACAAAAATTAAGGTGTTTTTTGGGTGTTATCAATTAAGAGAGCAATAATTGACCTCTTCCTTAATTGTGCCTCCTCAGTAATTAACACTTTCTTTCATTTGAATGATACAAACAGAATCTAAAGAACAATCTTCCACCATAAACAGTTCACATTTGTTTATGTGTAAGGGAAGCCCTAATAAATCGCACGGGTTTGGATTGAGTTTAAAGCAGGAAAAACGTGACTTCTGTCTCTTGAAAAATAGTTAGCTGCCCTCTAAATGTTTTATAGAAATGTAGTCAGAATCTGAGGAACAGAGGAAGAAATAAGGAACATTTTCCTGTTCCAGTAAACTCCGGTACGGAAGGCAGTGGGATACATCTGAATTACATCGTAATCCGCCAATTAGACGAAGAAGAAGAAGAAGAAGACGAAGAAGGGAAAAACGACAAAGAAGAAAAGCTCTCGTGACAGCTGTTTAGAAGGTTCTCGACGCATGCGTATTGGAAGTTGAAACCGACAGGGCTGTTTGAGTTTATGAAGCTAAGCTCGTCAGCAACGTCACCGGAGCAGAAACAGAGCTTCCAGAGATGCTTTGGTTTGAAGGCTCGATTCCTGATGCCATTAATGCCGCCAAGCAACGCAATCTGATCTTTGTCGTTGTCATTGCAGGTAACATTTTTTGTGGATATTAACTAACTTCCGTAGGGGCCACAGCGGAGCGGTAAGCTAACATGCTAGCCCTCTAGCTAGCTATCAATAGCCACCTGTCAGAGATGTGTGTCGTCACTCAGACTAAAGGAAAACAAGCTGAGATTAGAAAAGGAGGCTGAATAAACCCCAACGTCACACCAGAGGGAAGTGACATTAGCAGTAGCTCGCCTGTTTTACGGCTGACCAGGTAGCTGGTAGTGAAGGCCACTTCCATAAGGAGCTGTGACGGACTGTGGGAGGACCGAGGGTCCACGGTGACACCGGAGGGGCATCAGGGGACATCGGGGGAGGCCGGGGGGGGGACACCGGGCGGCCATCGGGGGGACACCGGGGGGGCGGCAGGGGTCACCAAGGGGCTCTAGGATGGACCAGGGGGACAGGAGGGATACCAGGGGGGCATCAAAGGACACCAGGGGAGACCAGGGGTCACCAGTGAGACACCAGGGGTTATTAGAGGACACCAGGGGGGCATCAAGGGACACCAGTGGGACACTGCACAGGGGACACCAGGGGGGCACCAAGGGTTATTAAAGGACACCAGTGGGACACCAAGGGGGCATCAGGGACACCGGGGGGACCCCGGGGTGCACCAGGGGGCATCGGGGGACACCAGGGGGACACCTCTACCCATCCCGGTGACCGCTGTCCTCTGCCTGCAGGCGGTGATGAGCAGTCGGCACAGCTGATGTCCAGCTGGGAGGATGGAAAAGTCTCAGAGGCAGCAGAGAAATGCTGTGTGGCCATCAAAGTGGATGCCAGCAGGTATGGAGTTAGCCAGCACACGCGGGGCAAATCATTTCTTTTACCCTCCCAGGAACTAAAACCACAGCCCGGTGCTCAGTCCTCACCCTTTTTCTCTCCACAGCGATGCCTGCGTGCAGTTCTCCCAGATCTGTATCCTTTTCTTGTAACATCTTCTGGAGAGCTGAAGGTTCCCTTTAGTGTGTGTGGTCATTCCTTAATGCTCCACCTGAAGACCCCGTGGTGTGCATACCCTCCAGCTTCTTCATTGGAGAGAGCGGCATTCCTCTGGAGGTCATCGCCGGCAGCGTGGCACCGGCAGAGCTGATCAAGAGAATCAACAAAGTCAACGAGTTACAGGTAGGACTTTCTCCAGAGGGTTCTGGGTTGGAGTCTCATCTGAAACATGTTTTTGCTCCTTAAACTTGACCAAAGCCAAACACATGGAGCCTGTTTTATTCTGCGTCTCTCCATCCTACTCAGGGTTGAATGTTTCTAAGCAGGACACGGTGACCTCTGACCCTCCAGACGGCTCTGCAACAGGAACCATCTTTCATCCATTTTCTTTTAGTTAAAATGCTAATGTCAAGAAACATGATCAGATATCTCCACAAAAACAGTCAGAGAAGAATTACTGATATTTGATTAATTCATTTCAGTTTGTTTCCCCCTCCTATTTATTTTTATGTTACCTGAACATATTTAAAAGTGTCTAAATATTGATGAAATGAGCTAAAGCTCAGACCTTAACTGTGCTGACCTGTTTTGGTGGTCTCCTCCTGATGGCAGAACACTGGAAGTACAGCAGCTGTACCGGAGGTCAGGGACCCTGTGGAGCCCCGCTCACCTGCCGGTGGAGCCACAGAGCCCAGCACAGCTCCACAGGTGCCCGTCCGGTCGGCAGCAGCAACAGGTCAGAGAAGCAGAGCCTTTCACTTTACAAACCAGACCAGGAGTCCACCGTTTTACGGCTCAGTTATTGGACAGGATCAGTGTAACTGTGTGCCCTCATTCCACAGAGGGCCCCTCAGGCTCAACAGCCCTCCCAGCAAATGTGTCCTCAGAGCCTTCTGACAGCTGCTCTGAGAGTGAAGAAAACCTGGATGCTAAAGTGGAAAGGTATCTCATCTCAGACACATGCAGATAGATTACCGTATTTCCCCTATATAAGACGCACTGGATTATAAGGCTCATAGAGTAGAAGCTCCAGTAGAGGCTGGGACACAGTTTATCTTTTAACTACAGCAATGTTTAACAGGTAGAGCAGCATTTTTATCAGGCAGTGGAGGGGACTTTTCCTCCATTCAGTAAATAACAGAAACAGTCTGATACCGTTATGGTAAATTGGTGGGTCAGCAGCAGGAGACTCCACCCACAGCTCCTGGAACTCCTGCAGGAGGTGATGGAGGAGAGAGGAGATGGGGGAGAAGCACAGGACTACGGGAAAGGGGGGAGGTCCAGTCAGTGACATCATCTAGAGGAGAGGCTGTTTAGGAGCCCCGTTAAAAAGTGGTGTCCTCCAGTTCAGCCCATTTAAAGTCACAGTGCTGTCACATCAGACTCCAGCTCCATGTTCAGGATCATTTTCAGGCCATGTTCTCCTTTTCTGTCACAGGCTGACCAAGAAGCTGGAGGAGAGACGAGAGCACAAGAAGAAAGGAGAAGAGGAGGTAAGGGGAGGCTGGTGTAAAGCTCAGAGCCAGTACAGACTTTGAACCCATCAAAGCTGAAACAGATCCTTTTCTTTTTCAAAGTAACTTTATCTAAACAAAGTAAGTACAAACTAGTAAGGCAATAGTAACAGTACAATAACGAAAAAGAATAAGTGAATGATAATAATGTAACAATAAATAACACAGCAACAATACTATGTTTGGATTGTTGTACATCGGTGGGCAATTCCATTAGTATTTCAGTCACGAATTTGTATGATTTCATACATTTGAGAGTTGTAAAATATAACTTGAATCCAGATAAAGACATGTTAAAGACTGGGGATGATGTCAACACTCTGTTTATGAATAAAGGATTTAGCTAAACGTGAAACGGATCCAGTTCTCTGCAGGTCCAGGTCTGTCCCATCCGGGCTCGTCGGGGACAGAAGCAGCTTTAGTTTGACTCATTTCCATGGCAGCACAAAGGCTCACCCCGTCCTCTGACCCTAGCATGTCTCTGCCTGCAGGCGGATTTAAAGAAGGAGATGGAGCGCCGGCAGATGGGAAAGAACGTTCAGGATTTTAAGAGGAAACAGGAGGACGACAAGACCAAGCGCCTTCTGGAGGAGAGGAACAGGGAGAAGGCAGAAGAGAAGGCAGCCAGGGAGCGGGTCAGGCAGCAGATTGCCATGGTAACCCCGTCTTTGTCCGCCTCCCTGTGGGATAACCCGGCCTATCAGAGCATGTCCTAAAGTCTAAAGTTACTTATCTACTTCCTTATTGTCAGACTCCTGTTGAACAGGGATTTACTCTGATAACAACTAGCAGCTGAATTAGGGGAGTCTGAATAACACACACTGGTTGGTAAAGAGACACTGAGCTGTTTATTCAGGGACAAACACTAAACAGACCAAAGTATAGAAAACTAACGAAACTCTTCATGTTGTTTATGGTGGTATTTCTCTAAATGCTTGATTAGATTGGTTGTATTAAAGTTTCTTCCAGCTTTACCACTACGCTTACCTTTATTGTGGCATGTTTTACATCCAGCTCTTGGTCTTTTTCCTCTTTAAGGATCAGATAATCCCACACAGCTGACATTTTACTGACAGCTTCACATTAACATGGCCGTCTTAATAGTTAGGACTCAGAGCTGTGGGGCAGGAGATGCTAATGCTAATGCTAAAGGCTGAGCTGGAAAATGACCGGACATAAGGGAGCAACACAGCAAAGTGGAATGGATTATTTTAAAAACTGGATCTGGAGTCTGGATCTGTGTTTTCTTCTGCCGGCCGATTCGCATTTTTATGCAAATATCAGATCCAGATATGGGATTGGGACAGGCTAGTCTGGAGTGTCTTTAGTCCCGTCCTGTCTGTGTCTGCAGGACCGAGCTGATAGAGCAGCACGCTACGCCAAAAACCAGGAGGAGGAGAAGGCTGCCAGGGAGGCCCTCACACGGGCCAGGCAGGCCGAGCAGGAGGCCAGGAAGGAGACTCTGCTCAGAGAGAGGAGGTGGGTTGGTCCCAGGGCCGGGTTATAGGAGAAAAGGTTATGTTTTTTTTTTTTTCCACCAAAATGTTCGATTTCGATTTTATATCATGATATGAACAAAATCACTTTTTTGTATTTTTCATTTTATTTTCTGGAATAATACAAATGTAATAACCATGATGCGTAACTAGTGGGTTACATTGTCTTAAATGCTAAAACAAATTGCTGGTGTTTCCTGTTTTAGTAGCTATGCTCCTTCTACAGAGTCTGCACAGTGTTTAATCTGCTGTCCGACTTCAAACACGCCCAGGGTAGCTCTTCTCAGGCCCTTCTTTTCCACCATGTCGTCCTTCTCCTGGGCAGCATTTCCACTTGGTTCCTGTTCACAGCTCCCGTCTACAGAGTTCTGGCTCATTTTTAAAGCCTTAGAAGGTTTTACACTCTGGCTGGAGAAATGATTTGCTCTAATTTATAATCGTAGAGAAATTTTACATCGCGAATAAAATCGAAATAGAAAAATAACCCTGGTTTGTCCCAGGCTGTCGGACGGGTCTGAAACAACATGTGGGATCCCCCCACCCCCCCTCTCCTGGACTACCCTCTCCAGTGTTTAATGGCAGCTTTTTCCTGATTGTTTGATTAGTACCGTTGCACGGATACAGTTCCGGCTCCCAGACGGTTCATCCTTCACCAACCAGTTCCCCTCACAGACCAGACTGCAAGAGGCCTGGGACTTCGCTGTCAAGGTCAGACCGGCAGGGCTGCACACATGAGCCCCCCCTAGACCAGTGGTCCCCAAACCCTGGTCCACGGCCTGGTACTGGTCCCCAACCAGGGTCCCCTGCTTCTGTCCCAACGAGCCCGGAGACGGAAGAAGAAAACGGCTTCCAGGAAAATTTAAACTTTTAACAGTTCTACTTGATATATGGGGTCTATTCCCACAGGCTTAGGCTGCTCGGCATAATTTATATAAAATATATATTCATATATATTTATAATACAGACGACGAAGCTTAAAAACTGCTTCTGAAAGGGCTTTGCCTGAAGAAGTTGTCCTCTTTAGCCTTTTAGAAATTGCGCTTAATTGATATGTGATGGGATCAAAAATGGTAAATTTGCTATATGCTAAATATGTACAGTATGTACTGTAACAAGTCTGGCAGACGGGAGAAGTTAAAGATGACGAAACAGGCTTGTTTTTATGAGGTTTCTGAGTTTTACTTTAAGCCAAAATTCGCTCACTTTGAGGCCTATGAGCATAATTAGCTTTTAGGGACCATTTTGCCATTAGCATGACGTGCTAATTAAAGATGGATGCCTGTTGGCATCCCAAGTGGAGCATCACTATAAACATGTTCTGTTCTGGTCCTGTTTCAGGAAGTGGGCAATCGCTATGGTAACTTCTCCCTGGCAACCATGTTCCCTCGGCGAGAGTTCACAAGCGAGGACATGAACAAGAGTCTGGTGGAGCTGGAACTGGCTCCTAGTGCTTCCATCGTCCTGCTGCCTGTAAGCTGAGCTCCGTTTTCCAGCTCTGGGTCCAGTTGTTGTTTCTGTGTTCCAGCTCGGAGGAAGATGGAAAAACAGGCTGTCTTACTCCTAAAGTAAACTTTCAGATCTCTGGATCACAATTCTGAGGATGGATAAAACCATGTATTTTGAATGTGGTGGAAGCAACTAAGGACATCCCCATCCAGCCTTCTGCTCCTCCGATCTGATCCGGCCTATCAGAGCATGTCCTAAATTGTAAAGTTATTTATCTACTTCCTTATTGTCAGACTCCTGTTGAACAGGGATTTACTCTGATAACAACTAGCAGCTGAGTTAGGGGAGTCTGAATAACACACACTGGTTGGTAAAGAGACAAATTATTTTAAAAACTGGATCTGGAGTCTGGATCTGGGTTTTCTCCTGCCGGCCGACCCGCATTTTTTTGCAGATATCGGCGATCCGATCCAGATATCGTATTTGGACAGGCCTAGAAGCAGCCTCCTGGTATTCACTCTTGTCTCTGACCTGTGAACATGCAGTGTGCTCTGAGCTGGATAGACTTTAGACTTTTTTTATCCCTTTTATTTACTCCTTCGGGGACATTCTGGTTCCAGTAGCTTATGTAGAGTACAAAGGGCAGAGTTAAAGCAAGATGCCAAGAAAGATAGAAATACAACAGAGTGTATATAGTACAAACAAGCATAAGAGAAGTTGTAATGACCTGGAATCTTTCATTTAGATATAAGATATCTGCACAGTAAGGAAAGACTACACTAGTTGACTTGGATGACTCTGGAAAAGCCGGGAATGTGATGTGAGGCTGTCTCTGTCTCCCAGCAGTCCAGCAGGCCCTCCAACTCGGTGGTCCAGTCCTCTGGGGGGGGCATCTGGGCAGCCCTGGGCTCGCTGCTCTACCCGCTGCTGGCCGTGTGGAGGTTCCTCAGCTCTTTTCTGTTTTCCACCCCGAGCCCTTCAGCAGCAGCCGCCTCCAGAGGGCCGGTCCAGCAGCCCAGCTCCTACGCCCACGCAGAGCCGTCCTCCAGCAAAGCCCAGAGGTGAGCACCGGCTCCTGAGCCCGGCCGGGGCGCCTTAATGCCCCTCAGGAGGGGACACGAGCAGGAGCCTGCCATATGTATCATATTTTACACATACGATTTCTGAAGTCTTTTGGATCTGAGCCTTTCTGCGTCATTCAGTGGTAAAAGCTTTGCTCAAACCCCTGTTGTACACATTCAGATATACCTGATAACAGCCAGTAGAAGACTACACCAACATATATTTTTTTAACTATTGCACGCTAATTTGATCAAAATAATTTCTGTTTTCTTTTTTTCATATGTTGTTGAGGGGCCAAAGAAAGGCATCAGACTAAAAAAATCCAATATTCTTCCTATCCTATCTTATCCTTCTTTAACGGGAAAAGCCTGTCAGCTTTAGGCTAGCTGCTATATATAGTGATGCTCTAACGTCTGATTTATGGTAACGTATCAGACTGTTTCTGTTATTTACTGAATGGAGGAAAAGTTCCCTCCACTACCTGATAAAAATGCTCCTCTACCTATTAAACATTGTTTCATAATCCGATGCGCCTTATATCCGGACAATACGGTAATAGAGCAGGGTTAACTGGCTCCATCAGCTTCCTCCTGTAATCTAAAGGGGCCTTTGATGTCCTGTCTAGTTACTAAAATGAGAGGCTCATGCAGAGTTTTGTCCACAGAAGTGGCCAAAGCCTGGTGTCCTAGTGTACATCCCAGTCCTGTGTTTAACCTCAGAGCTGCTCCTTCCTCCTCCCTCTGCTCAGAGACCCCCCCTCCAAACAGACGTTGGAAAACAGGCCCAAGGACTTCAAAAAGGACGGCAAGATCTGCCGGCTCCGGACCCAGGAGGACAGTGAGGACGACAACAACACCTGGAATGGGAACTCCACCCAGCAGATGTAGAGGCTGGGCAGCAGCACCTGACCCCGCCTCCCCCCCTCCTGGGGCTGGGGGCCCCCTGCCTCCCTCCTGGGGGCCCCCTGCCTCCCCCCCTGGGGCCCCCAGCCTGTGTGTTTTCTCTCTCTCTGACTCTGTTTCTGGCCTACAGCCCTGCACACTGCCTGCATGGATAGGTTCTCTGTACCCCCCCCCCTTCAGTCTTAACATGCTGATTAAAACCTGATTGACTCCTGAACCGGGCTCAGGCTGCTGAGCTATTTAAAAATGGGCCTCTCATTTAGGCCCCTGTTGACATCCTGCTATGGGGCTGCTAGGCCCGGGAAGCCATTCCCCACCAATGAACGGGGGCTCATTCTGTTTCTGCTATTTAGTCTTAAGGGCTCATAGCTGCTGGCAAAGGTGCAGCTGGCTGTGGCTGGGTGGTGCCCCCCCCCCCGGCTGAGGAGTGTGACTTTGTGCTCCTGCTGTAGTTCTTCTCATTCAACAGTAACAATAAAAGCATCTTGTTTCTCTAAAGTTCCTGACTGGCTGTCAGTGGTTGAGGGGGAGGTGAGAGAGCAGCCCTGTCCTCATCCGGTCCAAAAACAGGCCCAAAACATGGCTCCCGGGCCTAACCGCTCGGCCCCACGACCTCCAAGAAACCTCGTTCCAACATTGAACGGGTCGTGAAAGACGGACCCCCGCCACATTGGAACCACAAGGCCAGATCTCACACCGTTTGGGGATCCTGGGGTGGGCAGAAGTTGGAGTCCCTTTAAAATTTCTTTAGAAAATTTCTAGTTTAAAATGCAACTCAGAGCCATTTACAACTAAATCTACTTTTTTAATGTACCTGTAACAATAATGGCAAGCAGCAGGAAATGGCACTCACAGAAACTTCACAGCTAAAAAAGCATGTTAATCTAGAATGTAGACTCACAGGTTTTCTGTCCATGAAACGAGAAACCACGACATTTACACTGAGTCTAAGCATTTCCAGCCTGTCTCGGTCTACAGTCTGGTTTAATCTGAGGTTAAACCCTGATGATGATCGGAGGGAGGTGTTTTCTTACCCCGCCAGACTATTTAAAAGGACAAATTCCTTTTAAAGAAATGGCTCACTGAAGGTTTCCCTGACATCTCTAGTTTAAAAGTGGATTTGGATGGCTTGTTGCCACCAGTCTGTGAAAAGAGAGACAGAGAATAGCCTGAAAAAATGTTCTCTATCAGCAGGGTTTCAGCTCAGTGTCACAATCTTTCATCTCAGATTGAGTGTAGCTCATTCAAAACAGCATCTCACCCAAATACATGACAGCCTGAACTCAAAAAGACACAAACTCTAACATGTCACATCTTTAATCAAAGGTTCTACTGTGTTGTACATCCCCACAGTCCACAAATATGAAGTGCTCACAAAGTATTGGATGTTCTTAAACCCCAACCCTCAGACCAAATGAGGAAAATGGTCAGCATCTCCTATGGTTCTCATGTGAGGGTTTTAGCTGGTGGAAAGGCAGAAAGCATGTGGTCTAATGTCATGGCTGATACATATGAGCCTTCCTTATTAAGTTAAAAAGTAAGTAGTTAAAAAGGTGATATTAGAAGCTACAATATTAAGCCTTATGAATGTTTTAAAAGGTGATATTAGAAGCTATATTGTTAAGCCTTATGAATGTTTTAAAAGGAGATATTAGAATC
>CAJRST010001113.1:19351165-19365193 GCA_907169785.1 Menidia menidia
AGTTTTCCCTTTTAATAAGCTTTCTATTTCTGACTTCCTCAGATGGACTCAGACTTTTGCTTTAGAACAGAACTTCCACAACACTGGGAACTCTGAATAAAATCCTGTCCTGTCTCTTTAAGGCTGAAAACATCAGGCCCAGCTGGAGCTTGTAACGTCAGTTATTGTTGATTTTTCAATTATGGGAATGCAAGTTTTAAGGAGTGACTGTGTCTCAAAGCTCCTGCCGGGCTCCTGCCGAGGCCCCTGTGAGGTGCAGTGGTTCCTCAATGTCCCAGCAGACCTGGGGAGGTTCACCCAGGTGGACGGAGCGGGGGGGCACCCTCATTACTCCACTTTCCTCCTCCCAGCTCCTCTGTGCCCACAGCTCTTCTATCCAGTATTCTTTAATTAACAGCCATTGTGTGGGGGCCAGAGAGCAGGCCGGGTTTCCTGGACTTTCCCGGGCTAATGAGACTGCCTCATGTTTATTTACAAGCCTCCACCCGGAGCAGGGGACCTGAGGAGGGGGGGCGGGCCCAGCCTGGGAATGACAATGAGGCATGGAGCCCATATGAAGGAGGAGCGGAGCAGGCCACTTACAGGCTGACATGATGGCACTGTGACTCAGCCAGCTGTCCCCGGGGGGGGATTTATGCAGACCGCTGCACGGGGAATCGAATCCCTCTCTGCCTGGTTTAGACCCGAGAGGTTCTTTGCTGTGATGGTCCATCTATTCACAGCCACTCCGTCCAGAAATGATACGTCTCACCGTGGGGCACAATCTGTTCCTCACACGATCAAACCTGCATTCACCTTTTGTTTCATCATTTCTTTAAATCTCAGGCGGTCCAGTTGAATCCCGACATCTGTGTGCGTCACACGTTGAGCAGCACAGCTCCATAGGAGAGGATCCAGATGTTCCACTGCCTGAGAACCATGCAGAGAAGAAGAGGCCTGCTGAGGATGGAGGAATCCTCCATCAGGCAGCAGGATCCAGATGTTACAGACTGATGTTAGAGGGGGGACATTAGTCTTTTGTTGCCGTCAGATTGAAGATGACAGCAAACATTGGTGGTTAAAAAGGTTCAAATGTCTCAGCATGTTCATTTTAGAGTGATTTATAAGATAAACTTTGTGTTTTATGAAATCTGCTTCAAGGTTAAACAATGAAATCACAGCTGTCAGATTAAACAATGTTTGATTGATATTCAAATCTGTGGTTACATTCAAGCACAGAGGAGAATGGTTTAAACTAGTTTAAACTCCGAGAGTCAGACACCCCCTCTCTGTAATTCTGACTCAAATTATTAAGATTTATGAATTCTTTTGCACATTATTTATCAGCATTTATGTTCTGTATATGTATATGTATATATACATATACATTTGTATATCTGGAGTGTGTAACGAAAATAATTTCTCTTGGGGATTATCCAATTATTTCTGATTTTGATTCCTAAAGAAAACAATCCTACCAACACTTATTTGAACTAATCCATTTCTTTAGAACTGAGATCACTAAGACATGTGACGCCTGCTTTTTGTGATCCAGCGTTAGATATTAAATAGACATTCTAATGTGTGTATGAAGCATTTAATGAGTTCAAATCTTGATGACATTTAATGGCTTATAGTCCTCTAACTGACCTTCAGTAACATTTAAAACATGAAATGCAAGCGAGAACTGCAGCCCCAGATAATCTGCTGAACAGAGTTCACCAAGCTTTGTCTGCAAGTGTACACTCTGTTAACTTTGATCTTTAGTCACCATAAAAAAAGGGCTCTTTTGATGCCTACACTGAGCGTAAAAAGGTACGTGGTGCCCCCCCCTGGGGAACTCTCCGTGCTGTGTACTGTGTTCCCGGGCCGTGTGGTGAGACGTGACAGAGTCAGCTGTGGCAGAAAGCAGCCCTCAGCTCCACTGATGGCGGCCTCCTCTTCCTGGCTGACCTCTGTGGAATCATCAGCTGTGACATGTGATGGACTAAGGTGATGCCGGACACGCTGCCAGAGGAGAGAAAGGCCAAAGGGAGGAAGAGGAGGGAGGCTGAAGGCCCCATGAGCTCCACACAGACTGA
Source organism: Menidia menidia (assembly GCA_907169785.1). Taxonomy (NCBI): domain Eukaryota; kingdom Metazoa; phylum Chordata; class Actinopteri; order Atheriniformes; family Atherinopsidae; genus Menidia; species Menidia menidia. The sequence goes on from CAJRST010001113.1 coordinate 19,353,226, forward strand.
GACAGAGAGGCTGGCAGGTTTATTAGCATGAGAACTCATGTTTACAGCAAATAATTCTAAAAAACTATATGAATTACATTTCTATGAATATGCATGAGCTATTATGTGGTTGGCTAATAGTGTTTGAGAGCAGCAGCTCCAGCCATCAGCACGTTTCCTCTCACCTACTGAAAAACTGGCTGTGTTCCTGCAGCTTTTCTGCTGAAGCTGCAGGACTGTTCCAGTGGCCCACGCAGTCAGAGGCCCCGCCTCATGACCCGGAGCGCTCATCATGCACAGGCAATGACAGGCTGACATTATTATTCGATTAGAATACAGAAAGCTACACATACATGGCTCTAAATGCAGAAACAGATACATTAAAAACCCTTAAAACAGCTTTAAGGGCCCCAAAAACCAGTTTTAAAATCCCCTAAAATGGCTTTAAAAGCCCCTAAAACAGCTTTAAAGCCCCCCAAAAACAGTTCAAAGCCCCAAAAAACAGCTTTGAAAGCCACAAAAACAGCTTTAAAAGCCAAAAAATGTCTTTAAAAAGGACACAGATACAGAAACATTCCCCATATGGAGCCGCACCCAGCTAACAGTGATTTTTTTATAAATGAAACAGGGTCCAATCTAAACAGATTACTTTGAAATCTCATGAAACAGAAAGATTAACTCTGTGTGTGTGTGTGTGTTCAAACATATCAGTGAAACACATCAGACCAGCCCAGCTCTTCCTCCTGTTCAGCCTAGACACAGTGCACTCCAGCGTCTTCATCATGATTGCAGTTGTGAGTACCAGCTCCACTGTTTGGACAGTCAAAGACGTCCGATTCTGCTCCTGTGCACTTCAGCTCGTCCAGCCAGATCTGCCCAGTTCCTGAAGACAGCAGAGGACACAGACATGCATTCGTCATATCCGATCCTCCGATGGAACCATAACCCCAACCATGTAAGGACAAATTTCATCTACAATACATGGATCCTAAAAACGACTAAACTGCTAAACAATCCTATAACCAGAGTATATATGACAATAACCCCATTAGTATAACTGTAACCATGAATTCATCCTGGTCGTGATCCATACAGGAGCTTGAAAGTGGAGGAAGGTTGGATGGCTTTGTTCAAGCTGGAAGGATCACAGCTTCCAAAGCAATGCTGCCCATCTCCCAGAGAAAGGCTCGGAGCTACAGGTTTTTCTGGGGCTTTCTCACACTCGTAGTCGTAGTGTTTTGTCTCTGAATGAAGAACCAAACAGTGTCAAATCAGTCAGCTGAGGTTGTTCCTCTGGGTTCCTGAGCGGATCCCCAGCTGCATCTCTCATCTATGTCCTCCCAAAGGGAATTACTCAGAGGACACAGCAGTGTCATGTATGGCTGTCTGAGAGAGCAAACTGTGATCCTCCAGGGATCATGTGATCGTGTCCTGATGTGGAAATGCTAACTGCACATGGGAAAGTTGATGTTTTATGCTGCATTTGGGGTCAGAAACCAAAGAATTAGGGATAAAAGGGTGACCAAAGGTTTTAACTAAACACGATCCTGGCTGGCTGGATGCTTTCTGTTGAATGTCCCAAACGTTGTCTGATTGGAGGAAGCTGAACAATGAGGAGAGCTTTGACATCTGAAGGTTCCTCTACCTGAAGCTCAGAGGAACCCTGGTCAGGAACCCGCCTCTTACCTGGGCTGGCGGTGAAGGTGGAGACGACGGACTGGAAGCCCAGCATCTTACAGATCACTTTGCCGTCCAGCCTATCGAAGCTGTCATCACAAACGGTGCCCCAGACGTTGTTGTACTTGACCTCTATCCTTCCTTTGTATTTTCCAGGCACGAGGCGCACAGTGGCTATGGAAAACACAGAGTTTCAGAGGAGAGAAACCCAGCTCCTAGTGCAGTCCAAGGTTATCTCCCGCCTAGACTACTGTAACGCCCTCCTGACTCTTTGTAAGTCGCTCTGGATAAAAGCGTCTAAATGCTGAAACATGAACATAAGTAGGAATTCCTTTGCATTGCTTGCATCAGTGAGAAAGCCAATCTGCCAAAAGATGATTTGTCTGGGACATAAGCAGTTCATAAGCAGTGAAAAGCAGGTTCATGTGGAACTTGAAGCATAATGGGGAACACAGTGTGAGAATCTTTACTGCTACTGTTGGTGTATTTGGGACCTGATGAGCGTTTCAGCAGCATCCACAGCCTCACAGAGGGAAAGGGTCGCTCAGATCTCAGGAATGGATCTGAATTCTTATGCCTGCACACAGGGAGCCCACCAGATTCCTCTCCTGTGTCATGAAAAGGAAGGAGATAGTTCTCCACTGACACTCACACTCTTTTACCAGCTCCCCCTTTTCTCCTTTGGCACCTGGTGGTCCAGGAGGTCCTGTGGAGGACAGAGGTCCAACATAGAGAACTTTCAGTACAATAAAATTAAATGAAATTCACTCAATATGCATTTTACACTAAATCATGACAGAAAAATCCCCCAAATGAAAAAGGTTCATTTTCAGGTCCAGAACATACAGTTCGTATGACCATCTCAGATGATTTTCATCTTTCAGTTCATTCTTTCTGGACCTAACTTGTGTTGATAATCTGATTTTGACTCGCCTGCAGTTCCATTGAAGCCCCGAAGTCCTCGATCACCTGCAGACAAGGAAATCTGTGGGATTATTCTGATATTAATCCCACTCACCAGACCTCTGGAACATCTGACTATGACTCAATTTAGATTCCTGGAAAGACTTTCGAACCGGAAGTCTTATGTCTAGCTTCTGCTCTGGAATCATCTGGCTGTCGGGCTTTAAGACGTAATGAACAAAGGACATGTTTAACCAGCTGGACTGCACAGACCTGGAGGTCCGAGCGGACCCGGCTCTCCTTTTTCTCCTTTGGGACCAGGAACGCCTGCACAACAAACACCAACATTGTGGGTCTGACACACAAAAACAAATGTATTGACAATGCAGTTTTGTGAGGAACTCTCTGTGTGGGAGGCAGAAGACAGCGGGTGGTCCTGGTCCAGGACATTTCACTTCATTTGGAAGACACTCTTTCAGTAATAAAAGAATACATGCAGACACATAAAGGCAGGCCTTGTTAGCCCGGTGTCTCCCCAGAGGCGTGGTATGGTCAGGGTTACAGGATTAGAGTCAGGGTTAGCGGTTGGGTTCAGGGTTAGGGGTTGGGGTCAGGGTTAAGGTTAGGGTTAGGTTTAGGTTTAGGATTAGAGTCAGGGTTAGGTCAGGGTCAGAGTCAGGGTTAGAGTCAGGGTTAGGGTTATGGTCAGGGTTAGAGACAGGGTGAGGGTCAGGGTTAGAGTCAGGGTCAGGGTTAGGGTCAGTGTTAGGGTCAGGGTTGGAGTCAGGGTCAGGGTTAGGGTTTAGGGTTCAGCCTGGGCAGTGCTTCTGAGGATCCGGCAGCTTCCGTCTTTCCTCTCAGACAGTCATAAAATGCTGTTGGTTGGGTGAATGATGGTGTCCCTTACAGGCAGTCTGGGGCAGCAGGGGGTCCTGAAGGTGGTCACCCACTGACTGAAGCATTGTGAGGTCGCAAACTTGTATTTGCATGCATATATTTGGGGATAGTTGTCCTGTTATACCACACAGATTTAAAACTTCCCTTGAAGTCCTTATGAAAAGGCATCTTGTGGTCAGAGGGTTAATCTTTGTCATGGTTCACTAAAATGCTCTACCCACCTGAGAGCCCAGGATCTCCTTTCTCTCCCTTTGCCCCCGATGGTCCTTGATATCCAGGAGGACCCCTGGGACCTGCAGAGGTGAACACAAACACCCGTATGTGGAGTGGAAATGGAGGCAGGGGGCTATCTGCGGTCTTTGGCTGAAACAGCAGTATCACGGACAATAAGCAAAAAGTCAAAGAGGAAGCAAAACCAAATATATCATCATTTTTCCATGTCACAGCTCAACAAATTTAAATGTCATTTTGAATTTAAAAATGATGTGAAACCAGGGAGGGTCATGTTTCTGCTTCAGTGTACACCATTCTTACACAACACTCCTCAGATGGGATGTTACAGGCACAGCCAGAGACCCCGACAGACCAACGCTAGGGGATATCCCTCCCCCCAGGCCAGCCCGGCCCCCCTTCTGCTCCGGCTGTCCGACCTCCAAAGGCCTCCTCTCCCTCTGAGGCAGTCGTTATGCTACCTTCTAAAGCCGACTTCTACTACAGGTCATTGTCTCCCAGATTCAGAGATGATGGCAGCGTTTTGTCCTCCCAACAGAGTCGGACAGTAAGCCCCAGAGCCCCAGAAGGACAGAGGCCGTGTTAGCATACTGTCATTGCCCCATCCCTGAATGAGGAAGTTGTTCTTAGTCAAACTGTATGTCGTAATGAGAGCTTTGTGCTTTGCTGGTAAAAACATAATGAACACAGATGTATCTTGACTCCATTTAGCATGTGGAGGTAAACCCGGATAACCCATCCCAACCGCTCAGTTTAGCTGTGCTGTGCCACACGTTGTCCTTTTCAAACGTTTCAGACCTTCAGCATCGCCTTAAAAAGGTCAAAGGATGTGGTCACAAACATACATAATCAAGGTTTTTGTCTGGAGCTGCTTAAGTCTCCACCCAGCAAAAAGTAGTCCATCCATGTCTATTACTTTTTATAGATATTTACAAATATAAACAATTTTCCGTGGATGATGTCCCCACAAATGCTCAAACAATGTTACCAACTGAGTCCACCCAGAAGCTGGGGTGAACAGAGACACAGACCAATAAGCTGTTGGATTTTCCTCCTTCAGCAAGACGTCCTGACCTAAGAGGAGGTTATCAGCAGAGAATACACCAGAACTAAGAATTATTATTATGTTTGAATACTGCCTGCTTCCCACAGGGGGGTGCTGCTTTTTTATCAAGGTCTGAAACTGCAGAGGCATGCAAGATAGACCTGAGCACGTGCAGAATGCCAGATTTTTTATCCGTAAAAAGTTTTCATTTGTGTCTAAATGGTCTCTAAACTCCACAAAACATTTCCACTCAAACACAGAGTTTTCAGTCTTTTCTGTGTCTGTTCCCAAAAGTTCATGTGAGAAGGACCTTTTATTCAGGGGACATTTTACAGATCCTGAATCAAAGCTTCCTGCTCTTGAACCCTTTTCATGCTCAAAGTGACAAAGCAGGCAGAGTTTAAAGGATCCCTTCGTGTGCTGACTTAAACTCAAACCTTGTTTGGTTCAGAGTTTGATACCCAGAACTGTTTTCCCTATAACAGTACAGCTTTTAAACCAACAGCATGTCAAATCTGACACAGGATCACGATGAGACTCATTAACTTTACCTGCGCCGGGCTCTCCTTGTTGTCCTTTGACTCCCATTTCCCCCTTTGGTCCTGGAAGCCCAGCTGCCCCAGAGTCTCCTGAAATAAAGAAAATCCCAGAGTTTAGGGGTTCTAGCTGGTTGGTGGCAGCTCAGAGCTGGTAATCCATATTTGTCCATTTGTTTAAAATGCATTCATGTTTCTCATTTCTCTGCTTCCTCTCTCACCCTCTTCATCCTTCCCAGCCTCTTTCTTTCATTATATTATGTAGGCAATAAACTGAAATAAAATCTCTTTCTGAAGCAGAAGGGAAGTTTCACTTCTATCTGTCTGTTACCAGGCTATTGTCGGTCATCTCTTTTTAACCACTTAACACGTTTGTTCTCACCTCGACTAACACTCACTTCATAGATGTTTTAAGAGGCATCAAGGATTAACCCCTCCAAAGGAGGAGGACAGCAAAAAGAACATCATTACGATAAAGGAGAGAATGGGTAGATCAGATATATAACTCGTCCTTTTAAACGGGATAAGAACAATCACACCAGGATTTGACCAAATGTCAGAGGTACATTCAGAGGTACATGGAGGCTACTTTTCACTGGACATGAATCTGTAACCAGACATTAGCAGAACAAATAGCTCCATTGGATCAGGCCCCAGTCAACGTAAAAGTAAAGTTAGGACCTCATCAACAGTCTGAACTCTAGAAACTCGATGCTTTATCATCAAATGATGAAGCGATTCAACCAGAATCTGTAAAACTACGACAGGCTATTTGAAATCTAATGGTGACACCACAGTCTGTGTGGTTTGTTTCCAGGTTGAGTTTCTGGGTTTCTGGGTTTCCTCATGCTTTTACTCAGTTTCCTGTTAGTTCCCTCAGTTCCTGCCCAGGCTCTGTTTTATTCTGCTCTCAGTCTGCTTCATTTCTCACCTGCTCTCCACCCATGTCCCCCCCCACAAGCCCCTCTGTTCCACTGGTTCCTATCGGGCTCTTGCTGAATGCCGTCTTGGTTGCCGGACCCTTTGTGTTTCCAGTGCTTTTAGGCGTTTCTTGGTTCTGATTTTCTAGGTTTTGTTTCTTTCTAATTCAGCTGTAGGTTTTGTATCCAGCTGCTGTGCATATTTTGTAAGAAACTATAGTTCTTTGGAAGTTTTTTCGTTCCCCTTTTTGTTTGTTTTTCTCCTGACTAACTTGGATCCTCCCCGCCAAGGCAGCCTTTAACAGGCCAAAGTGGTTTTGAGGGGTAGAGGTTGCTACATCTCTCTTAAAAAAAAGCCAAGACTAGCAAGTTAAAATTAGAGACAGAAACTGATCCAGATTTGATAAACGGGAAGTACAATGTGCTACTTGCTGGCAATAAAGACACAAAGTCATTCATTCATTATCAATACCGCTTATTCCCTGATGGGGTCGCGGGGGGAACTGGAGCCTATCCCAGTGGTCAACGGGCGAGAGGCAGGGTACACCCTGGACAGGCAATATGGAATGTCCAACCAACCTAACATGGAGGTTTTTGGACTGTGAGAGGAAGCCGGAGAGAACCCACGCAGACACAGGGAGAACATGCAAACTCCACCCAGAAAGGTCCTGGGTCCCCCGGGACTCGAACCCAGAACCTTCTTGCTGGGAGGCAACGGTGCTAACCACCACACCACCATGCCGCCCGACACAAAGTCAGTTACCTGTTTATGTACATTGAAGGCAATTAGTATGAATAGAAAAGAAGAACCTCCCATTTTCTCCTGAGCTAAGCAACATTAAGGCCCTGCGAGCTGTGAGCTTCTCAGCCAGTAATCTGAGGACAGGAGAAGCTCCTGATTCTCCACATGGACCTTCCACGTCCGTTTGAGTGGGAGAAGATCCACTAGAACTTTAGACGGTCTGAGCTAAGCTATGGGAGCATTGGTCCCCCTGACTCTTACTCCTGGCCCACATCATGATGACAGAAGGTGGGGGTGAAGGGACAGAGTACAGAGCTGAGTGGAACAAAACACCCCAGTAACTGGACTCTGTGCTCTCAAACAGAAGGAATACAGAAATGTGTTGGGGCATATTTTCGTAATAAAAAGTGTGGGCTTTGTGGTGATCCTGCTCATTGGTTCCTGGTTATTTCCTGTCTGTTCAGCTCTCCTTTTAGATCTCCCATCAGCCGTCCATCAAGCCCTGCTCCCCAAGGACACCTCCTCCCCCCATTGGACTTCTGTCCCCGCCACCTGGATCCTGTATACCAGGGGTCTCAAACTCCAGTCCTGTAAGGGCACCTGTCCTCCAACACAGAACCCTCTGGTCCTGGTTCCCCCAGGACTCCAACCCAGAACCCGGAGCCGGAGAACCAGGAGAGAACCCACAGACACAGGAGAACATGCAGATCCGGTTCTCTGCTCCAATCACTTGGACTCACCTTTGATGCCTTTTTGTCCAGGTTCTCCTGGAAGTCCGGGGAGCCCGTCTGTGCCTGGACGACCGGGGGGTCCTGGACACACACACACAGGACGCTGTAACCCGATCTGTGTCCCTGCCTCTCTGTGGAGGCTGCTCACATCTCCAGCCCCAGACCCGTCTCCCTGCTCTGTGTCCACTCGTTTTCAGGTACCTGTTTTGAGGCTGATGTTTGCTAGCTTGCTGTGCAGGTGGAGGCTGCTGAGGTTCAGCAGGGTCAGGTCGGCCCTCAGCCTGTCCAGCTGCCCCTCCTCTCCACACAGCTGTCTCACCTGTTGTCACAGGAGGCAAAGATTATGTACACTGTCCACCTTTTATCAAGAGATGTGTGGATGATAAGGCGGGTTTGGCTGTGGTTGGTCTGGTGACACATGTCAGAGTTGGGCCAACAGGACTCAGGAGTAGATCTGGTCTTTGGGGGATCAGATTAAACGGGGCAAAGGAGCTCCACTGAGCTGATAAACTGCAGGTCAGGAGCACGTTGGAGCCAAAAAAAATAATCCTCACGCAGAGCTGGGGCCCAGCAGACTCATGGGAAGATGGCTGTGTCCCCTATGGCGGCTCACCTGGATGCACCAGCTAGCTTAGCATCACAACAAAATACAGCCTATTAGCTCCTCTGTCAGGACAGCAAACCTGTCTGAGCCCTGAGCACGCACAGCCGGACACGTGCATTTTATGTAACCAGGAAACACACCTACAGGAGCCAATAAAAGTTTACAGGCAGGAAAGGATAATGTCAGAGGGCTGCAGGTGGTACATAACACATGTTAGTTCCAGATATTCCTGAATGAATGCTGTTTGCTAACAGGGAGTTGTGTGTGAGGAAAAAAGCCCCACTCGTGGTTCGGCCTTCCCTGAAAACAGAGCTATGGAGGAGCAGAGGCACCTGAGTCTGCAGGGCCCCCAGGTGCCCCCTCAGGCTGCTGGTCTCCCTGCTGCTGTTGTGGATCAGAAACTGGAGGCCGCTATTGTCCAGGGAAGTGTTGGCAGACGTCAGCCTCTCTGAAGTCTGTGGAGCCGGCACCGACTTTAACTTGAAAACTGTGTCCAAAAGAGAAGGAGAGATTCACCAAAAGCCTAAAAAAAGTGGATGATTTCGGGTTTTATTTCAGCTCTGTACCTATAAGAGTGTTAATGGATTTACCTTCATAAATGAGAAAGGCGTTGAGAGCTGTCTGTAAGATGATGTAAAGGATCATTAACTTCAGACACCACTGTGCTCTGGCTCTGGCTGGCTTCAGGTCTGAAAGACAGAAACAGAGCTAAGAGCCCCCACCATGAGGAAATCCTTCTTAATGAAGAGTCTGAGTATTCCAGCCACTGCCAGGGGCCACGAGCATTTAGGAACCATGGTCAGCTGAGTCCGGCTGTAACAGAATTATGACAAACTCTTTGACATTGTTCTGTTTCCTGTTTTGTTTTGTTGTTCTTCCTGTCTGATCCCATTGTAGTTTTTCCATCATCCATCCATCCGCCTCTCTACTGGCCACCACCAGCCTTTTTGACGTTGCCATGACAACGCAGCTTCCGTGAACTTGTGCTGATTTGGCCTCAAAATATTTAAATCAAAATCCAAATACACAATATAGTAAAATAAATAAATAAATGAGTGAATCCATAAAATAATAATAAAAAATAAATAAATATTTCTGAAAGTATTTTAAGTATTGTAAAGTATTTTTAATACATTATTTAAAAATCTCCCTCTCGCCACCAGGGGGGGCTGCAGCCCCCCACTTCCGGTGGCCCTGGAACACCGTGTTTCTGTGGGGTCTCCTGCAGCCTGGCTCCCACAGAGGGGATGAAACGTGGCTACCACCTGCTGGTTGCTGGTTTTCTCCCAGACTAGCAGAGCAGAGGGAGGTTCTCTAACCCTAACCCTAACCCTAACCCTAACCCTAACCCTAACCCTGACCCTCACCCTAACCCTGACCCTGACCCTAACCCTGACCCTGACCCTAACCCTGACCCTGACCCTGACCCTAACCCTGATCCTGACCCTAACCCTGACCCTAACCCTAACCCTAACCCAGCCATGAGGACCTCACAAACTTTAATATTTGTTCCTGGATCCATCAGAAGAAACAGAGTAAAAGATGCTGATGGGATTAATCACAAACCAGAGAGCTGGAGATGGAAACAGCAAAGGGGAAATGTTAACGTTCAGTTATTGTTGAATTTTAACTGAAGCTTTCTTTGAGGGAATTTAATAGTTTTGTTGTCATTAAATGAATGACAGCAGTTGAATCAGCTTCAGAGTCCACAGTCAGCTGTCGCCATTCAGGTTCTGACTCAAATAATCAGCCCTTTGATTTCCACATGGGGGATATTAGCTTTGGCCGAACGGCAGCTGAGTCTATCTAGTATCTGAATGTAGTAGTAGTATTTTAGTTCTTCCTTCTTCCTTCTTCTTGTCTGTGGTCTGTCCTGCTTTCATTAATGCTTCTTTCCATTTGTGTTTTGTTCAACTTCCCTGTTCTTGTCATGTCTCTTTGGCTTTGTTTTCTCAGTTTGGTTTTTTGGTGTTCCGGATTAATCAGGGTCTCCTCCCCACTCCTTCCCTTTAGGTCCCTCTTATCCTCCACCTGAGACAGAACTTACAACCCCTCCTTGTTCCCGTAGTGCCTTGTCCCCCCCGCCCCCCCGGTGGTACTCACCCTCCGGCTGGGGGCTGTACAGCTCACTCCTGCTGAGCGACATCTCGAACAGCGGGTTGCAGTGGGTGTGTGACACCTGGGCCATCTTCTTCTCAGTCCCAAGTCCCCTCAGCTCCTTCTTCATCAGGGAAATGCAGCTCTGCCCAGATTACAACAGAACCTCCCAGAGTCACATGAGGAAGAGGAAGGAACTGCCTCTGACTTGCAGCTGAGGAGGCGAATCTCCTCAGAGTCCAGGCTGCTGGGCCAAATGAGGAAGAGGAGGAGGCCTTTCAGAGCAGAGCCAACCGGACAGGTTCAGCTAGAGCCGGCTTTAGAACACTGAGGCTCTCTGGACCTGCAGCCTGGTTCTGGTTCAGTCCAGCTGCGGAACCTTTGGAAAATATGTCCAGCTCTTTGGTTCTTTGGAAACTTTTAGATGTCTCATTCTCTCTTCTGTTTGTCTCAGTGTGTCCGGCTGGTTTTTTGTGTTCTCTCATGTCTCGGTCTGGTAATTTCCTGTTTTATTTTGAAAGGTACACCCCTTGTTTCAGGTCACTTCCTGTGAGTCCCCTGTCTGAGGGTCCCCCCTGATCCCTGATTGGTTCCCCATGGTTCCCAATCTGCCTTGTCCTGGTCTTATTATTCTGTGTTCATAGTTTTTCCTCCTGAGTGAGGGAGGATTATTTTGTACTTTATCAGCCTTTTGCATCCTCATTATGGAGAGTTATTAATCTGTATTTGTCCACAGTTTTGTTCTGCCTCGCAAGACAGATTCTTATTTGGTACTTTGTTCTTAGCTGCCTCGTTTTCAGAGTGATTATCACTTAGTACTGTTCACAGCCTCTGTTTCCACTCAGTGAGTGTGAAGTTTTGTTTCTATTAGAGTTTTTGCAAAGATCTCTGCCTTGAGTATATTTCTGACACTGGGTTTGATCCAGCTCGTGTCGCTTTCTCTCTCTGCCCCCATTCCCGGTGTGCCAGTTTCAAATAGAGACCCCTAAAACACCCTATGAACAGCCTGGGATCTATTTCATCTTGGCTGAACATCTCCCATTATCCTGAATATTCAGCTGTAGGCCTGGTTGAGGCCCAGGTCGTTCCTGCTACTCCTGGTTTGTCCGCGTCAGATTTATTTTTTATTTAATCTCTTTAAATTGAGGATAAAGAATAATGGGAATGAAGCAGGAGAGGGAAGCTGACTACTTTGTCTCTAACCTGATTTGTTAGCGCTCATGTGGTCATTCCATCTGAGTGTGATTCCCTGCGTGGCCAGCAGAGGGAGCTCCAGACCAGAACACCTGGCTCCTGCTGCCTGGTGGATCCGGATCCGCTTTAGTTTGAGAAACGCTCCACAAATGAAACATGTGCTGCCTGTCTGCTGCCAGCAGGTGTCCCCCTTCACCCACTTCCTGTCTGCTCAGCAGCAGCCCACAGCCTCCAGACCACCCGGCCTCTCAGACATGTTTATGTTCATGTTTATGCATTTGGGAGACGCTTTTATCCAAAGCGACTTACAGAGATATCTGAGAAATCTGAGAGATATCGGAGACTGCTGGATTTCACCTACAAATCACATCCTGTGTGTGTGTGTGTGTGTGTGTGTGTGTGTGTGTGTGTG
>CAJRST010001113.1:19387892-19398919 GCA_907169785.1 Menidia menidia
TTTTCTGTTTTGCCTTAAATTGTAGGAATGATGATCAATTAAATTAAGTGAAACATGAAAAAAGCAGAAATGATCTTAATTATACAGCTGCACTCTATAATTAAGACAATTAATTATCCCAGATCTTTGTAAAAAGCTGTGGAGCTCATCGATTCCTAATGAAATCATTGTTGAGGGTGCTGCTGCTCTTCATATGGACAAAGCAAAGCAACAGCCTCTGGGTGACACCAGAAGTGATGGGGGGGCGTTATCCACCGGGGAGCCACTGACCCTGCTCTGCTCAGAGGGTCAGACATGCCGCATCAGGGGATGTGTACTACCTAAAGAACACTTTCTCATTCAAATGAGGCAGGACACTCCATCTGCCTCTGAGCTGGAACCACAGCCCACCCCCACAGAGCCCCCACCACCCACAGACAGGAGGAAAATATAGAACATGAAGCAGAAAGCTGCTCTCAGCAACATGAACTGTGATGAGTGTCTGCTTGTCTGAGTGGGATCCAGTCAGTCCCATCAGAGCCCCCCCGGACGCCAGGCTGGGCAGGTCACCGGTCACCTGTGCACGGCTGGGCCCACTGCGTCCCTGCTTACTGATGAATTCATCACATCTCATGCATGGCATGGGTAATGTGAGGGAGCTGGACCTCCACGTGCACCAAGAAGAGTTCCTTTCAGCTTTAAACAGCCTTTAATTCTTATTCCGTTTCCGCCCGATTTTCAGTGCATAGCTAGTCCCGCCCGATTCCACGGATCAGGCCCAAAATCTGCACGCACGTCCGACCTGACCACGGGACGCGTGCTTGTATGCAACTTTCTCATTAGTCTGGGAGTTTTCGAATAAATGGCGAAAAAGGGCAAAATGCCGTCCCATAGGAAACTAATGGGAAGGTCGAGAACAGGCCCAAACCGCTTGGCCCCATGACCTCTGAGAAACATCTTTCAAACATTGAATGGATCATGAAAGACGGGCCTCCGCCATATTGGAGCCACAATGCCTGATCTTGCACCGTTTGGGATTGCTGGGGCGGAGAGTAGGTGTGTTCCCCTTTAAAATTTCTTTAGAAATGTTCTAGTTATCACAGTAACATTCTTTTCTTGTCATCCACAAAGTGAACACCACTCTGACATAAAGGTTCCTGTCTTTACTCGATTACATGCTAACCTACACATCAGATATCTTCTACCTCTACACCTCCCAGTGAGCAGGAAAGACTTAATGTGAAGGAGTAAAACACATTTGTCTCTTCCTGGGTCGGTAAGCAAAGACTGACCCAGAGACAGGGAGGCTGAGGGGAAGCAGTGGGCTGTGGTGGAGGAGCACACGCTAGCTTCCACCGTGGGTGGCAGGGCTCACAGTTGTTTAGGGACATGTGACCCCATGGGGGGTCAGAGGTTTATTGAAGTACCAGCAAGTGCTTGTTCAAAATAGAGCCCTGACCCACTGCCTCCTCTCCCCACCCCCCACCTGCTACTCACACATGCTTCAAAAGGCACAGTCCCACAGACACACTGCACCTGTTCCCCACCCCACACCGGAACCTCAGCTCTGTGGCTTCATCCCAGACTGAGGGGATGCAGCAGGTCTAAGAAGAGAGAAGACAGAGGCTGGAGAATAGCATGGGCTGAAGCAGGAAGCTGGGAGGATGTGGAGCAGATCCAGCAGATCCCTGGACCAGCAATAGAGCCATGGCCTGTCCAGAAGAAGCACCAGTAGGAATAGTTCAGAACCCCAAAGCTTCTGGTTAGGACCCACGTTAAAAAGGAGAGGGGCTTTGCCCATGCTAGGGCCTGTAATGGAGGCAGGTGCTCAGAACAAAGTTTTCTTCTGTGGTCTCCTCTGGATCAAAACAGGCTTCATTGTTTTCTGTTGGAAGAAACTTTTTCAAATATGTCATTTTGTATGTGTTGGAGTAAATTTGGATTTAATCCATTTGATCTGATTGTACTTTCTGGGCTCTTCTGATGGGCTGTATCTGTGACGTGTCTCCAGAACCAATCTGAGGACATGCACATATCAATGTATGTGTTATTTAAAATGGGATTTGCTCATCTTTTTCAACATTTGCTCAGTGGAATACACAGCAAAGACACAGATTTCATGCTCACACTGATGAACATGTTTAATGGCACCATGTTTTAAAAATCTGGGACGGGGCAGTTTGCTCTGTCTACCTTCAGCCTTCCGTCTACCAGCTGAAGCTTTGTAAGAGGACCATCCTCCCATTCCTGCATGATGTAATGCTTCAACAAAATAATAACTTCTATAATCACACAAAAGCTGCTCACACATTTTAGGAAACCCAACTTCATGTCTTTTTGTGCAAATGGGGATTAACATCTGATTTCAGAACCACTTCTGATCCACTTCAGCAGCAGGAGCAGCAGTCCGTGCACTGTGGACCACGGTTATCTCAGTTCCCTCCAGGGGAATATGGGTTAGTCAGGAACTACGTAGGAGAACCTGACCAGGGTTCTGGAGAGGATGCACAGCTAAACCACTGACCTCCAAAGAGGTCCACACCAATCTGAAGTACGTGGTCCCACAAAAGGACAAAGGTTTGGTCCGGAGCTGTCTGGGGTTGGTGACCTGCTGACTGACAGTTATCAGGGAGCCCACAGTCTCAGATCAGAGGTCTTCTCCTGTTAGAGCTCAGACTGAATCGGCCTTAAAGGGAAAAATACATAAAACAGAACAAAGCAGCATCAAATGTCACCTATAAAAAACACCATCCAATATCAAAGATCTGAAATGTTCCATTCTTAATAAATGTATTTTAGAACAGATGGCGTTGTCACAGCTGTGCCAGTCCAGTCACGTCCTGGTGGGTTTGGAGAATAAGACTTGGTTAGACAGAGAGAGGTGATGGCTGAAAGCTAAAATGCTCTTTTCCTTTTTCCCCGCTCCACTGTGCCGCTAATGGGGCCATTTTGTTTGCTGTCACAGACCTCAGGCGTGGTTTAAGTGCTGCTGAACGAGGCCTCAGCTCTACTCACTCTGCTGACTTCTTCTGTTTATTACTGTTGGAGGCAACTACATGAATGCAAAAACATAACTGATCAACACTCCTCATGAATAACTTATTCACTTGCTCACAGGGAAATCCCTTTCTGTAGAGAGGTGTGAGCCAGGCTGAGTGGCCAATTTGTGCCTGAACAATGACAAGAGCAGGACTCCTAATTACATGAGTTGAACTGGGATTTGGTGTTTCTTAAAGACCATTGACTGTCATAACCACCAGCATCAGCCGCTCATTCAAACCACCATCCCATGTCTCCTACTAGCAGTGTTGTGTTTAATTAGAGCTAATGTATCCTTTCAGAACACAGAACGCTCCGCCTGCTGTTTCCACAGATCCCTTTTTCTGCCCCACATCTAATTAATAAGGCAACAATATCCCCCTGCACCCCTGGCTCCAAACAACGGGGCCGATGCGCACAGAGCTGCAGTTACACTGTACCAGGGTGTAGGAACCACCTGAAACTGGACCAATCCAGGCAGCATCCATGAATACAGAGATTTAACCTTGAGAAAGCTGACAGTTGAACATTTATTTCAGCTCCCAGCTCGGGGACAGATCTGAGAACTGGCTGGGGCCCATAAATAAAACAGGAGGGTGTAGCTGATGCGGGGGCGGGGGGGTGGGGCCTTGTCAAACAGCTCAGCCAATTAAAGGTGTCAGCAGTGATGGTCACAGAGGGCCGTGAGCCGGATCCCTGTGACCAGCGGACAGCTAACGTCCACCACAGAAGCTGTCTGCTCCGGAGGCCTTTGGAGGCGTTCACGTATTTTATGTTCAGTAGAAATACACACGAATCATTCCTTATGAGGAAAGTAACATGGAGTAAATTTGCATTCTCAAAGATGAAGTCTGCAACTTCAGAAACTTTTGTTCTCCTCTGGTTCACCCCCAAAATGAAGGAATGAATGGATGGATGGATGGATGACTCACACATGGTCCACACTGACCTATGCAGCACCCAAAACCTAACCCAAACCAAACCCTAACCCAAAACTTAACCTAACGCCCCTAACCCTAACTCAAACCCTACCCTAAACCTAACCTAAACCTAAACCCTAACCCCTTACACTAACCCTAACCCAAACCCTAACCCAACCCTACCCTAGACCTGAGCCCTAACCCTAACCCCTAACCCCTAACCCCTAACCCTAACCCCTAGCCCTAATCCTATCCCCATAACCGTAACCCAAACCTACCCTACCCTAACCCTAAACCAACACCCTAACCATATGGGATGAGATCACAATAGTTTAACCATCCAGACAAAAATATCTAGAGTAAAACTGTGTAGTTTCCCTCTGCTGTGCATCAGCAGGCCACGCCCAGCTCAGCCCTAACTTCTGCTGGCAGTGGCCGGACCATCTCAGAACAGCCCCCTGTAGTCCGGGCTGAATGTGGGCTCATTGTCTGGCTGGAGACAAAGTCCCGGCTCTCTGGCGGACTATCCAAGCATCCTCCAGGACTCAGTGAAATGATGATGATTTCAAATGTGAGATGTACCTTAACTCCATGTAACGTCCACGAAGTTGGAAATGCCAGCAGCCATCTCCTGAATTGTTGCAGGAATAGAGTAAAAAGGATAGTTAAAATTTTAAAAAAAGAATTGGAGCCAACAGTAAAACCCAACAGTTACTATTATATAGTAAACCTTTACATTTCATTCTTTCTCTTAGCATGGAAGACCAGATGGGTTTGCTGGCACCAGTCTTTGATCAGACTCAGAGAATACCTGGTTTTAAAGGTCTTGGGTATTCATACACATTTATTTTGAATTACTATCATTATTGTGATTTAATTATTTGAAAATTGTGTTTTAATTTTGACAAGACAGAAGTTTTTTTTATTTTCAATACAAATGAGAAAAGCTTAATCATACTGACCTGTGTTTAATCATAAAGCAACAAAAGGGGTTGACATTCAAGAGGAGTGAATATGTTTCTGGGGAGTGTAAGAACAGTAGAGGCCTGATGTTGTTCTCTTTCCCATGCAATTATTCGAGTTTTTCTATTGGTGCAATGTACATAGTGTAGGAATTCACAGGCTCAGCTGGTAAATTGACGGTCCCTTCATTCATAAAGTTTCTTCCTGGTGGCCAATGGGAGGTGAAGCCTATCCCGGCCTGTCATTGGGTGGTAGGTGGGCACACCCTGGACTAGTCTCCAGTCCCCGGCAACCCATTCCCTATGTTAAAGAATGAACTAAGAATGATTCATGGATTTGAGATACTCACACAACAGGTTGCTAGTTATGACAACTAGCTGCACAGGCTCTCACGTGTCAGGTTATGACCTTTGTCCAGTTCCTTTAGGAGGGTCAGGCTCTCAGTAGAACTACCAGGTTGGATGAAGGAGTGATGCAGTTTGCTCTGAACATCAGTGAGATGTTCAGTGGTCATTTCAGAGAAACAAACCGATCATCATCTTGTTGTTCCCTCCCATCCCGCCATGGCTGACCCCTGCATCTGCCGGGCTGCTGGGGGGCAGCCAGCCGCCTCCTTGTGTTGTGGCTCTGCATGGCCGATCTCCGGGGTCCCGCCCTGGACCCTGTCTGCTGGGGCCCAGCAGAGAATGGCTCTTCCCCTGCTGACACGTTTAGGAAGTAGCGCTGGCTGGTATTTGTCCCGTGCCAGCAGGGAGGATGGAGGGACACAGGGCAGGGACAAAGGGCGGGCGGATGGAGGTGAGGGACAGGCCTGCGAGGCTTTCACAGGGAGGAGATGTCTAGACATCAATGCTTCACTGGAGAGACTCGGCCTCTTTTAATATGACTTTGAAAAACTCTTGTCACCAGCACCCGCCCCCACCTCCACTCTCTTTAGTGGCTTTAGGGTGGGAAAAGAGGGCTGGTTTGTACTTTGGGAGGGGGTGGGATGGACAGATTCAGTCATCCAAAGCAGAACTAGAGCTTGACCTTGCAGACACTAAATGGCAGAAAAATGTTTTTTTCTTTCTCTTTTTCTCCAGGATTTGAAAATAACATTTTAGACTGATTTTAATAATTATGCTTGATTAATCTATATTCATATATATATGTGTGTGTGTGTGTGTGTGTGTGTGTGTTTATCAAAAGAGAAAAAAAAGAGAAAGAAAAACAGTTCTCTGCCATTAGATTTTAAGTGATCGAACCCTCATTTATCTCCACATAACTTCCAACCACACTGCATTTATGCATCAACCCTCACTCCAAACCAAACTATACCACTAAACTTGGAAAATTTCCGCAATATTTCCAATCATAATTCTCCAGGACAAAACGCAGACAAATGCACGGTGGCCAAAAAACAGCCCCAAATGGGACCCGCTCCCTATTATCTGCCTCATGTGATGGGGTCCTCCTACGTGTCCTCTTCAGACTGCAGAACACATCTGGAGGAGAGCTGCTTTAACATGCAGGGAGCTGAGCCTCAGGGCTGCAGCCGTTGGGTTGTGGATGCTCCGAGGGATGCTCTGAGCAGCGCTTTGGTGGGATGAATGCTACTTTGACACATGCTAGCTACTCTAATACACATCTAACCTGTCAGCAGAGGAAAGTACTCCCATTTTTAGCCACATGGTATTCACTTCTTTAACTCAATTGTCCTCTCTTTTCCAAATCGAATGATGTTTTCATGTCTTCAGCCATGTCACAGACAGCCAGATGCATGCTGGTTCCTGTGCCTGGAGGCAGGGGGAGTTTCCTACAGCCTGGGGTCAGTGGCCATGCTCCCCGTTCTGACCAGTGATGTTTCCTCTTCCTTTACAACAGCCCTGTTCATGTTGCTACTGAGACGGACCCTGCAGCTAGTGCTGCTATGCTTCTCTCTCCATGCGTGTGCACACACACTCTTGTTTTCTGGGTTTTTGGTGTTCATCATCGGTATAATTAGTTCCACCCCTGACTAACCTTACTTAAAGCCAAACCATACAAACCAGTTGTGGCCCTCAAAGACCCTTAAGCTGCAGAAGGGATGCTCGTTTTACTGGGAAATACCAAAAACTAACCAACTAACCAAAGAAAAGAACAATCACCGACTTTCCCAAACAGCAGTTACTGGAACACAAACAAAGGAGGGGTACTTTTCATGTAACCGGTACTGTTCCAGTCTTGACAGGGAAGCCCAGCACCCCCCATCAGCCCTGCAGAATCTGAATAACATCCAAACCTTCAGCTCTACTATCAGTGATGTCAGAGCCTCACCACCAATTTTTTTAAGCACTACAATATTTCCTTGTGGGTTAAAGTTTGTTTTTTGCTTTGGGACATTAGACAGCTTGAGTACCATCTTTGTTTTTCCATCATTCTGTGATTTTGGACTGGCGTACAGCTAATAATGTGGCTTTAGGAGCAGACCACTGGCTGGACTCCTTCAGGAAACCAGGCATGGACGAGCAGGTCTGGGACCATCCACAGAGACCAGGCAGACACAGGTGCATTCAAAGGGAGGACCGTGCACACATGCTCTGGACATGCCTCACATAGCTGCCCCCCAATCTGGCCAAAGACCTGCTGACCGCTCCTCCTGACCCCGGGTCCGGATGGTGCACCCACCTCCCACAGACCGGACAGGTGGCAGAGGAGGGAGCTGTGGGGAACGGAGGAGTGAGGCACAGCTTCTAAAACAGTCCATCTGACCCTTCTCACCACTCCTCCTCAGACCTCTGACCTCCCCTGGCTGCTCAGGCACCTGCACGGGCAGCTCCTGGACATCCAGACGACCTGCGGCCACGCACCGGCAAGCAGGGGCTCGGGCCACCAGCCAGCCAGTCACAGGCTCAGTCCTGTGTCTTCCAGCATGTTGTCTTGCAAATAAATTAAAAATCACACCAATTTCATAACATAATGTTTCCTGTGAAGCCACATTCATACATACAAATATCTCCAAAATACATATCAACACACTTAATTTAAACAATATCAGCTATCTATAAACATCTCTCAGACACATTTCTATACCTAGATGTAAATTTATAACAATAAAACTCAGGTGCAAAGTTTTCCTATTGCCTAAAATGTAGGATGGTCTCTTCCAGAACCTTTAAAAGCTGCTCTGGCCCCCAGGGAATCTTTTAGCCTGACCCCCCCACAGAGGAAGGGAAACGGGTAAAACATTTGTGCAACACTATCAGGGAACTGGGGAGCTAATCTTATACTATTTCACTATTTTCACTACCCGACACCCCAAAACTAAAATACAATTCTTCAACCTGGTTCTCAGTGTAAATAGTTCTTTAAAAATAAACTATTTTAGTGTACCAGACTAATTAATCATGACCAAGCACCAAAGTTCCTGATGTGAATCTCAACTGGCCCCAATGTTGGAGTTTGTTTTCCTTTTTTCCTCCACATGCGATAAGGACATAGTCAGAATGTTCTTTAGCACAACTGTGTTCCAGATCCAATCTCCACCAGACATTTAGAGATATTCCCCCTTTTGTACACTACAGTACTGGATTAAGTCAAAGTTGTTCACCACGGAGATGCTGTGGCTGTTATTTAACCTTTACTTATAAACCAGAGGGCAGTATTTAAACAGGGTTAGTCGGGATTCGGAGCACATAATAGTACAGAAGCAGCCTTTCTGAAAGCTAGCCAGGTTAGAAACATTCCTTCCCAATGCAGACGTCCCCATCTCTGGATACTTAGCACAACTCTGCTACTCTACAGAGGTCTGGTCAGTTTGTGAGAGGTGAAATTGGATTTATGCATGCTAACGTAGAGGATGCATACAGCTGTGTGAACATCTTCTGCCCGGCCTCCATGGGGACTACAGCATGGTTCTCCTCACCTCCAGTAGTCAGTAGCCAGCTCGTCTCCTAACCAGCTGAGAGCTCCTTTGTTTGCTGATAATGAAAAGATTTGCTTCTAGTTCTGGGTTTGAAGAAGCAATCCTCAACCTGGTGGCTGGTGGTGTTCCAGTGAAGGACTAGAAGCTGAGAAGGTGGAAATACAAAACAGAGGCCGCTTCCAAAAAAGGAAAAACTCTGAGCTGTACTGATACCCATCGATTTGAACCTGAAGCTCAGCGTCATTACATAAGACTAACAGTGACTATCTGCTGCCCTGGACTGGAGCTGTCCAGCTGGGACAGGAGTCCACAGTTCATGTCAGATTAAGTGAGCCTCTAATGTCCAACATGCTTCGATGTTATTTTTTAAGTACAGAGTTCATAAATCCTACCATTTCTGCCACTATAATATGACTAGATGCAATGGCTTTAGTTTGATCTCCCGGATTACATCAAATTCAAAGTAATCCTCATTGAAAGACTCAAAGTTCCTGATCTTGTATCTCTCAGCTGAGTTGGAGGTGTACAGGGTGGATGCTGACCTCTGCTTAACCATTTCCTGTCACCGTGGCAGCACCTCTGGGGGCAGACTGTGTGTTTTCCATGGAGCTCCACCTCCTGCCTCCCCAGCAGATTCCCAGCAGAGCTCTGTGGGAGGCGGGCGATGGACAGAGGGCAGGTCAGAGCCCTCTCTGTGTCCACCTGCCGGCTGCCCCTGTCAGGGTAAGCTGAGGTGCATTCCTAAAGGTTCTTCACTCCCAATAAGCGGAGCGTTTCAGAGGGTGTGACCTCCCGTCGAGCCCCCGGAGCTTCGTTAGTGCCGATCTCTTGATGATTCTCAAAGCAAAACAAACCTTCACCTGAAGCCACGACAGAAAAACCAGGCAGTACTCCAGATATGAGATGAAAGATGTAGTCCCCCCTAAGCACAAGCAGACTCAGGTGGTTCTCTTTAAACTGGTTTCATTGAAGCTGTTTTGCCCTCTCCAAATTCCCCATGCCAACTAAATAAAGTTAACAAACACAAACATTAATGAGACAAATGCAGAGCAGGAAACAATACTTACTAAGCAAACAACAAAAAAACAAAAAAACCTTGTTGGCTGGATGCTGAAAGAAAGACGGAATTATCCAAAATCTTTAAGATTTTTCATTAACGTATGTAGAATAATAAAAAAAAATTAAATAAATAATAAATAAAAGCGCTTTCTCTAAACTTCAAGACAAAAGCAAAGCCACTCTAAACTGAATAATACAATTAAAAACAAATACAACTTACATCAATTCCAATCAGACAGCTACCCTTGGAAAGAACAAATGATAGACCTAGAATGTTTGAACATTATTTACAGTATAAATGCAACAATTACAAAGATGTAACATGAGCCGTTAGCTACTCTGATAAATAAACACTGTTGGCAATAACTTTGGCAGATTCTTAGCTAATGGGTTAAAGACAAACCAAACGGAAACAAGAATCCCATCAGTTAA
Organism: Menidia menidia; assembly: GCA_907169785.1. Lineage (NCBI taxonomy): Eukaryota > Metazoa > Chordata > Actinopteri > Atheriniformes > Atherinopsidae > Menidia > Menidia menidia. The sequence continues at coordinate 19,398,168 of CAJRST010001113.1, forward strand.
AGACTGAGAAGGAAATATTACCCAGAATTCTGACACAGTCCATTTAGAGACCTGTATTAAACTAGTAATACTGATCTGTTTCTTAGTAATACCCCCTTCAAAAGTGACAACAGACCATGGCTGGCTTTATTTCTTTATTAGCTCCATCCCTTTGTCCAGAGCCACCTCAGGACTCGTCTCCTCCTGCTTCTCCTGGACCTCTGAGCAGCTCCAGCTTTGAGAAGTCCACCTCAGAGTCTGCCCCACCAACGGAGGCCTCTATGGGTAAGGGGCTCCTTCCACCGGCCCAAATCCGCCTGGGCGACAGGTCTGCCTTCCTGTAGAGGCCCCATCGGTGGGGGGGGGCAGAGGGAGGCATGGGCCCTGTTGAGTGGAAGCCGTCTCTGGTGGAATATCGTTTAGATCCAATAACATTCAGGATTAGAGGGGATTTGTAAACTCACATGCAGACTTGTTTTCATGCCCAACCGAGGACATTGCGGCATGACAAATCAGCGCGTTATCTTCCTATTGTTCCCAGAGCTGCAGCGCAGGAATTCATTGGAGATTCAGCAGAGAAGCTGGTGATTCCATGCAGAGAAACGGGGCCTCGGATTCCAGGAGGCCATCAGGCCCCATGCTGGTTCCCATCCAGACTCATTTATATGTGTGACCAGGAACGAATCAGGGAGAATTACTCTGTGCAGCTGACACACACTCTCTCTCACACACACACACACACACACACACACACACACACACACACACACACA
>CAJRST010001113.1:19488366-19509793 GCA_907169785.1 Menidia menidia
ATGGACTCCTTCGATGTGCCGCTTCAAATCTACTCCCTCACAGAAAACGCCTGGCAGGTAAAACCCATCCAGTCCTCTGAGGGCTCAGCCCCAGCCTCTGAGCCCTGAGTGAGCTCCCAGGGGCCTCAGGGGCCACAGGGGCCTGGTCAGCCATTTTTGTCCTGCATTTGATCTAAAAAATGTGATTTATTCTTTTTAAAGCGAGCTTTGCGAGACTGCTGAGGTGTTTTAGCCTGTGATCTGCTTCACTTGGGTCTGCACACCCGACCCTGAAGCTCCATCCTGTTCTCAGGGTTTTGGGTAGGATTAGGGGAACGGCTTAAAGCTGAGGGGAACCTAAACGGTTCCTGGTCCCCAGCGCAGACCTCTGATTGGCCAGGGACTGATGAGCCCCAAAGGGGGCGTGTGGTCGGTTGTTTCTGTGCTCGCCAGCGGGCAGACGGCTCCACTCTGACCAGCAGGCCGGCCTCACAGAGGCTCTGGGCCGTCTCACCGTAGTGACCCCACAGATAAGGATGTGGGGCCGTGTCCCTCTGGGGGTCCAGATGATGCTTTGACTAGAGCTGTGGCCAGGCCTGTGGGGGCCCTGCTCCTGGGTGAACCTTGTTCTCTGCTCTCCTCAGTGTGAGTCTGAGGACAACCCCGAACTCTGCAGGGTGACTGAGGCCCTCAGGAAAAACTGGAAAGCCCTTGAAGGTGAGTACTCCAAAGTCTCGTTAAACCTTCTACTCGCAGCAGGACGCTGAATGGGATTGGCTCCCTAACACTGATCCTTTTTTTAACTCGGTTAGAAGGAGAAATGACCCTCAGAAAGGAGAAAATCCTCCTTTTGGTTTGGGAGTAGAGGCTGTCTTGTCTGCGATGGTGGAGTTTTCTAAACTCACATCCAGAGCAGAAACTCTAAATGGCAAAAGGGTCCTTTAGTTATTTAGTGTGAAGAGCTGAGGTTTATTTCAGGCTCAGCTCAGTGTCCACTGCTGCTGCCCAGAGGGGATGTGGGCAGTTTATCTTCTGTACTGCTACTTTAGATACGATTGGAAAAACAAGGCGTTACAAATTCCTGACCTGGAGATTTGCTCTCTGAATGTGTGAGGAAACATCTGGGGTGCCGGGGCTCCCCTCAGTTAGCCGCAGAGCTCAGAGGCTGGAGACCGGCTGGCCCACCTTCACCTCAGCCCTCTGCCCTCCTTCAGCCCAAGTCCTCTCTTTCTGACCCCCCCCTCCTCTTGCAGCCTCCCGGGGGGGCGCGGGCCGCTTCGACTGGCTGTACAAGGAGAGCTACGACAACGTGAGCTCGTATCTGCAGAAGAAGCAGCAGAGGCTGGAGGAGCAGCAGCTGAAGAGGACGGGGGCCCCGAAGGCCAACGGCAGCAAGAGACAGAAGACGGAGCCCTCAGGAACCCAGACGGCCTGAGGGCACTCCGGCCTCACACACATTCCCTTTAGTTCCGACTGGTGTGGGAGCTGTGGGCACCCCCGTTTTGCTTTGGCTCCCTTCTCTTTACTTCTCTTTACTTTAAGGTCAAACATTAAACTGTCTCCTTGTTTCCTTCCCTTATGCGTCCTGGGATGGACCCCTCTGGGGCCTCTCCCGTAAGGCTCAGCTTTCTGCTTAGTCAACAATCTGTTCCAACATTTGACCCATCGAATGCAGTGTCATCTACACTCCCAGATGTGGGTGGAGTTCTAATGGAATTCATCTAAGCAGAGAAAGGGCTTCTGTTGGGTCAAAGAGAGATCAGCTAAATATTGCTGACACCAGGGGGGCTCAGGCCCCTGAGGCAGAGGTGCCCCCCCCCCCCCCCCTGCTGGTAGGACGTAGTTCACTAACATGTTAGAGTTTTCAGCACAGGGGCCACTTCTAACGCCACTCATGCATTTTAGTTTAAAAGTCGTCTCCCAGAACCTGAAAGACTTCAGCTGCATTTGCAAAATGTGAGGGGGGGGGGTATTTTCCTGTAGGGAAGTAAACCTGGAGATCGTTCCATCCTGGAGGAAGTTCTGGTATTTCTGCTTTAAGCCGTCGGAGCTGGTGAGGCTTCAGCCGACAGAGGAGGCGGACTTTGAAAATAATTCATTTTATTCTTTAGTAAATAAAGGTTTAAAAAATCTGTACATGTGTGAGTGGTGTGTGTGTTGTTGAGTGAAGCCGCCTGGGCTCTGCCGGTCCTGAAGGCTGGCTGTAGGCCTCTGGTCCCCCAGCAGGCTGGGAGCTGGCTCTGCGGTGCCCCCTGCTGGCAGCCGGGGGGGGGGGGGCTACAGGAAGCCCGGCTCAGACGGAGGCTGCTACCAGCTTTTACTGCTGGCCTCAGCTGGCTAAATTCTTCTGTTCTGGACCTGAAGGGGGTAGGTCTTTGGCTCAGTATCAGTACGAAAATCAAAGGTTCCCAAACAGAAACAAAGTGGAGTCCTCCACACCTCAGTGGTGGCTTCATCAGTCCGTCTGCGTTCTTCATATTGGTGTCGGGACTCTTTGAGGGGCTGCACCATAGCCGCCTCCAGCTGAGGGAAAAGCTTGTTCACACACACACACACACACAGTTATATTATTGCTGTGCATCATGAGTGCTGTTTCATTTTGGGCTAATTTGACTTTTTTTTTTGCTTGTATTAGAATAAAAGGGCCAAAATGATTCATACATCCAGATCAACTGTTTCAAAGAAAACAAGCATTACTTTAGTTCATTCTTCATCTGCACTTAACACGCTTAGTGACACCTAACATTTGAACTTGATTTGAATTAGAAGAGGCCAGCTTAACCAGAGCCAGAGAACCAAACCTCTCATCTGACCGTACTCAGGTCCATCCTGACTGTTGGTATCCTAACTGATCACGTCTCCTGTCTGACTCATACGTGGTGACATCCTTCTAATGTCTGCTTTCTCACAGCCTCCTGCAGAGCCCTCATGGCTGTAGGGGTTATGGTGGACGGTGGTTTCTGTCCTTGGCTCTTTTCTCTCGGATGTTTCATCAGACCTGAATCGACAGTATTCCGCTCTGTCCATGCTGAAACCTGGCTCTGGAGTCTCTGTACAGTTAGCACTAAGGTCATTCAGGTTTGCTGGATGCTGCACCCTGACCTCTCAGTGTGTAGCGGCTGACTGGAGAGTCTTCCAGGAGCAGCTTTCTGTCTTTGACCCGGTACAGCTGGTCGGTATAGCGGGGAGGACCCTGAAACATCCCGTGGTTACACTGCTACGCTCTCAGGCTGCTGGGGCATCTGTGATGACGCGCTTATCTCCAGTCTGCTCTGTGTATAAATGCTGTCATCTGAATCAGACTGATGGCTTTAGGGAATTGCGAGTAGGTGAATAAGGCTGAAGGAAACTTCTAAAACCCATAAGTCACAACAACATCATCACAAAATTCAGTAATTCTCTAATTTCAGTGGCAGTGTGGGTGCACACATGCATCAAAACGAGATGGACTTTTAGATTATGGAAGTTATAGAAATGTATGGTGACAATATAAAAAATGAAAAGATGGGAACTTAATTAAAGTGCTGAGACACGTTGTTGGTTCCCATCAAGACTGATGAATGAAGCATTTTGGGTTTAATCTTTGATGATATCACTTTGTGCTATCTGTGTTTTGATTGGTCAAAATCTAAGAGAGTATTTCTCACACTGTCCTCCGGCCCTCAGTGAGGTAAAACTTCCCAACATAGACTGAATGCTAAGTACCCAACAGCAAGAAAACCTCCAGTATTGGTCTAATTTTCCTAAACGTCTTCTTATTCTATTCCAATTAAAACAAAATGTTTTCTAAATGTGTTTGATGAGGTAAACTTCTAAATTGATCTATGAACGTGGAACATAGTGGACAGTCTCAGGCTGTAACTGCTATGACCTGCAGGAAGGAACCATAGCTCTTTTTATGAGGTTTGTATCTTGATTAGTCCCACAAATGTCCAGGGCACATCAATTAAAGTCAACCCATCTGTGCGTTTGTTAGCATCGTCTTCCTCCATATCTCTGCTGTGCTACTTAAACGCTACATGGCCATGAGTGATAAACCAGCTGACTCTCCTCAGCTGCCATCTCCACTCTGCATGCTCACCTTCATCACAGTCTCAAACATGGGAATGAGGACGAATGTGAGGAATCCAATCTGTGCCGATGGCTTGGTGACCTTCTCTCTGTCCATGAATGGAGCCACAGGAAGCCCTTCTGCCTTCTCCCTGTCACTCTGAGCCGCACGGCCAGGACACAAAGCACACAGTTCACACACAGACACTCAGCTGGCCTTCAAAGCACACACTCACATGTGAGTACAGAGTTCAGCATCAGCCGTCTGAAGATGCCTGATGGAGCTCCACCACCTGGACAGAGACCCTGTGCCCCCCCAGACCCACCTGGGTGAAATACTCCTCCAGCAGACAGTCCACCCAGGGCTCAGCCACAGGCATGGGCCGCACCTCATTAGAGATGTCACAGCACTTGATGAGGACCATCTTCAGCTGCAGCCACAGGAGACACAGCACAGCATGAGCCAGAGGACTGAGGCCCCTCAGTGTGCAGCTCTGATTGGCTCCTGCCAGTAGATCCTCCAGCAGAGGACAACATCTGGCTACCTGTTGGCTCATGTCCATTTAATGATTTGTGCTGTTTCCCCATTTTAAAAGGAAACTCCACCCAGTAGCACAGCATCAAACCCTTTTCAGTCAGACTCCAGAAAGAGAAGCTTCTACAGATGTAAAGGTCATTAGAAGGTGGTTTCTCTCGAAGCCGCCCGTCTGAATAACCTCTGCTGCCTCGCACATTCTGACACTGGGACATGCACAGTGGGCCTCACATTTCATGTCTAGTGACAACATGACATCACATCTGAAACTGTAGCGTTAGCATCCCTCCAGCTTACACAGGTGATGTGCTCCTCATCCGAGTAGTCAAAGCTGTCGATTTTTTGTTTGAAGGAATCGATGATCTCTTCATGTCGAGCCATGTCTGTGGCCAGGATCAGCGTGATGGTCCCCTGAACACAGCACAGACACGCCTGTGTGGAGCTTCACTTGACTTTATGCCAGAGTAGTGTGAGATCAAGCTAAGTCTGTAATCCAACAGTTCAAGAAGATTTCCACTTAACAAACCCTTCGATAGTGGATTCAACCATCGTCATAAATCAGGCTGTCCACGGCCCGAGAGACTTTTTAGGACGCTGAATCTTAAATCATTTGATTGTTAACTAACAGAATGGAACACCTTCCAAACTGTGTTTCATGCTAAGTTTCACCAGTGACCAGGTTGTGGAAACCCCGTGAGACTCAGCAGAACACAGGGGGCCACACCAGCTCACACCCACCTGCCGGATCTGTCTGAAAGCCTCGGGGTGGAAGTTGGAGAAGATGTTGCAGTCTGGCTGAGAAAAGATCTGGAAGGCCACGGCACAGTGGTGGTTCTCCAGGGGAGAGATGTCATTGTATCGAACTGCCAGCTCCGTTCGGGCATTAATCTGGTACCTGGAAGAGGAAGGACAGGTGAGGACTGGTGAAACGTGGAGGGGTCTGGAAATGTCAAAGATGATGTTGGAAACACCAGAGGGGAGGGAATATGGTGGGAAAGGAACAAAAGATATCAGATCTGGAGGGAGAATAAAAGAAAGGATTTGGAGGTACTTTGGTATTTTCCCAAAAAAAGAGATATGTGATGAAGAGGGACAGAGGGGGCCAGAGTAGAAGGAGTGAGAGGCTGCAAATATCTGGATTTCTATGGTTTGCCTCACGTGTTGTTGAAGCCGGGGTGATCGAGGTCATGGCACACAGCAGCTGTCATGAGGATCAAAATGTCCAGCTGGGTGAACTTCTCCTACAGACACAAATGAGCAGACTTTAACTCTGTAATCTGTGTCTGTCTCTTGGACACAGCCTGTTCCAGATGCGTGTGGAACTCTGTCCAAGCTGCAGCTATGAAGAGGAACGTATTTGTTTTGGGGAGCTCTGCTTCTCAGATGCTGGGCTCTGGATTACAGAGCTGGTTACCAACAGCTGCAGGGACCTGGAGATGACATAGAGAACATCTGCAGCCCAGATGTTGATCTGCAGGCCAGGCTGCCACTGAGAGTTCACCTGTGAGAACTCAGCCCAGCCCACTGATGGAGGCCTCTGAGGGTTTCCAGCACCACTTCCTGTCTGCTATTGGTCGAATGCTCCATGTTTTCCGTCTGAACCTGTCTATAACTACAGCGTACCTACAACAGACAGAACTACGACCAAACTTCCTCATCTGTGTGTGTCTTATGTTCAGGGCAGAAAGAGACACACAGACATTGCTCTTTATTTGGCTCCAGTGATAGTGAATGACAAACATGAAGATTAAGTTTATGATATCTCAGGAGCAGAAGCTAGTTACCTGTAGGCTGCAGAGGTAGATCATGCTGTACATCATCTGGGTTACACAGAAACAGTGGCGGAAGTTATGGAAGGGATTTTTTCTGTAGTTGTCACGAATACACAACTGCACAACGGAGAGAAAAAATAATGATGGAAAAAGTGCAACTATGTATATTGTAAAATGTAGAATTTCATGTTTTTTTTATTAACTGAACTGAACTGAACACTGTTGACTGAGTTTAAAAGATGTGACTTTGGGTCTGTATCTGGACGGCACGTGGTGAGGTGGTCAGCACCAAGGCCTCACAGCCAGAGGGTTTCTGGGTTGGAGTCCTGGGATGGATGGATGGATATTGGATGGGTGGATGTAATAATGGATGGGTGTCGGATGGATGGGTGATGGGTGGTGGATGGATGATGGGTGGATGTAATAATGGATGGATAGATGGATGGGTGATGGATGGGTGGATGTAACAATGGATGGATGGATGATGGGTGGTGGGTGGTGGATGGGTGGTGGGCCTGTCTCTCACCAGCCACCTCCTGAGCGTTAGGGGGTTGATGCTGAAGTCTCTGACCAGGCCCAGGTCGTGGTACATGTGTTCTAGGCAGCTCAGCATCTGAAAAAAGGAACAAAAAGTGCCATGTTGTGTCCTCTACAAATTTAGCTTCTACAAATGTACCACTCATCTGGTAAAGAACACAAAGCAGTGCCTACGATCAAAGCAAAGCAATCACTGCACAGATTCAAACGGTGCTCCCGGAGCTTTTCTAAATACTTCTAAATACTTTTCTAAATACTTCTAAAATAGTATTAACCCTGTTTAAGGAGGTACAACAGTGCCGTACTGGAGGACTCACCTCATTGGGTTCCCACTGCCAGACATCAAACGTAGGCAGGCGCAGAGCTTCTACTGTGTCCTTGGACAGGTGGTACTACACGCAGATCAGAGAAGATTTAGAGGTTTACCAACTCTCATTCTAATCTTTGCTGATTCCAGTTAAAACAGCCAATATCTTGTTAAACCTGGCCCCAGTAAATTAGCTGATGGAGATCAGAGCTAGCTCCAGGGTTAGGGCAGTGGATCAGATGCCTTAGTGTGTGATAAGAGGAGTCGTTCTAGGTGGAAAATGGCAGCTTCCCATCCAAAATAAGTCTAACAGGCTTAGTGTGACAGATAGGTTTCTGCAAACTCTGGGAACCTGGTCAGTTTTGTTCCTTGAGCACGTGCATGAGGTGACTGGGTCTGTGTCCATTTAATGAAGGCTTGAAGCACATTGGTTTGTGTGTTTGCATCAGTATATTTCAGTTTACCTTAAAGTAGAAAATCATAATGTGACGACACCTGAAATCTTTAATTACAAGAATAGCTCTTGAAAGAGTTGCTATTCTCTTCTTTCCTAATTGTACCAGCTGGGAACAGGGAGAGCCATGACTCCATGACAGTAGCCGTAGAGGCCTTACCTTTGGGTATGCGGGTACATCTCTGTGGGGGATCAGCCTCCTGCTGTCTTCAAGGACAGTCCTGAAATGAAAAATACATCTCAAGAAAAACACCACGGAAGAACACTAGGCTGTTTTACTTGTTTGTCACTCAAAAGTAAAACCCTAACTTTGTCATTAGGGCTCAAAGCACATGCAGAGCTGATGGTTTCACGACTGTCAGGAAAATCTGAAGGAATCTTTGAAGAACACGAGCTGCTTCCATTTCTGGTCTGAAGTGAATAAACTCAGTCGTGTAGTCTAAAAGGGAACAGCCTGTGTTGTTTGTGGGGTTGAACTCCTCCTGAGGGTCATTTTATTTTCTGGTTTAGAAAAAAAAATGCTTGTGGCTCTCATCATTATAATATCCACATTCCCATTAAGAATAAAAAACAAACGTTTTGCTTTGACCAGTATTTAGATAATTATCCATCTATTTCTTCCATCTAGTTTATTTATTAACACTTTTCACTGAAAATATGTCAGTAAATAGTTCAGTGAATCCAGACGCATCATTTTAAAGCCTGAACTGATAAAGTCAAACATTCAGCTCTGACGTTGGAATATTTAAAGCTTTCTTATTAATCAGGTATGTTATTACAATGAAAAACTTCTGGATTTTAATCAATAATGCGTCTAACATCTAATCACATGAATATGGTAAGAACATCAGAAATAATGTGAGAGTGCAACCTGGAAAAAGAGCCCTGACAGCCATCTGCAGCTAATTCTGAAACACCTCCACCTGCAGCTCTCACCCTGTTGGCTGCATGACCACAGACCCTCACAGGTGTCATCTCACCTGCTGCTATGACAGGCCATCTCTTCACGGAGTTTCTTGATTTCACTGCGGCATTTCTCAATCTCCACCACTTTCATGCTCTCCACTGCAGAAAGAGAGTCGTTTGACAGTTACCTTTACAGATACCAGCATAGCACCAGAGTCACAACACTCCTCCAGTGGAAAAGAGAAACTCCCCTCAACCTTTAGGATGTGGAGCAATGGCCCTCTGCAGCTCCTGGTATCAGAGAAACACGAAAAATATGGAAACCTCTCTAAGGCTGTACAGCATAACTGGATTTCAGTGATGCAGGCCTCACCTGGATGACTGAGCCCACACCACCATCAGCCTAAAGCTTTGAGAGGGCTCTTCTTTTACTTAGTTTACTTATTTCAATTATCCTCTCTTCTTTTTAAAAAATCCTCCTATCTATTTTCTCTGTCCTTTTGTGCCTTTGGGGTTTCTGTTCTAGTCATTTTAAAGGTGATGTTACGTCAGCTTGTTTGTCCAGTACCTTCTCCCTGGAGAAATGGGGCTCTGTTGGACTAGGAAAACGTTCTGTTGTGCTTATGTTTGTAATGTCTGACTTATATACTCGATTAAAAAGGTCTGACATCCATAATGATGCCTTCTTGAGGGTTTAAAGTGCCCTGTCTCTCATCACTGGGAGCCTGTGTGGTGGTTCTGTGGAGCCGGCTGGCTAACATGAACATCAGCCAGTCGGCAGAATCCGGCCTCCCGGCTCCAACACTCCAGCTCCCACTGCGCTGGGTAACCATGGCGACCAAAGTGATGAGAGGATGGAGACGGGGCTCCGTTGCTGTAGTGACCAGGTATGTAGGCAACCGGCTGCTTGAGTGAAGTGGCTGTGCAGCAGCTGGAGAGGCTCTGCTTTCAGAGCCTGTGTGCTCTTCGTGCTCTGACCCCTTTAATGTCACAGTCTCATGGGGTTTTTGATTGGCTGGGATTTTGTCATCACAGCCAATCAGAGGAATATGTAGTTGATGTCATAATATCACTAATCTAGCTAATTCAAAAGAACTTAACTTACTTCTCTTCACCAACCGGCCGGTACAGGATCAGTCATCCTCAGGTCTTAGGTAACTTACAAACAGGCAGAAAAAACTGGTTCTAACACCCTTTATTTCTACCTTTGCTAGTAGACAACACATACATTGTCATCCAATGTAATTGACAATAACTCATACATTGGCAAAAATTGTGCAGTAAGATAAAAAAGTAAGGTAGAGACAAATGGCTTTGCTTTGCTTGAGCACTGCAGCAGACGTTAACAAAACCCACCGGCTTTTAGCTTCACCTTTTCTTTAATTACTGCCTCGTAAGGAAGGATGTGAGGACTGCTCACCCTCACTGATTGAATATTATAGAAGAGGGCCCTTTGACAACACTACACTTCCAGATCCAGCAGTGAAAAACCAATAAAAATCAGACACACCAGTGCAAACAGACCCAGATTTAGGCTCTACAGGCCCAGAGAGCCTACATCAGGTACTCCTGTGTCATCAGCCCCACAGAAGGGCTCAGCGGACATGGGCCTGAGCCTTCTTCAAGTCCTCAAAACAGCTGAAGACTGGCTGGCCAGAATCCCACCACCCACATAACTCTGAGGTCAAAGGTCTACTGGACTGCACCTGGGGCAAAGCCCCCGGCTCTGACACCCCACAAACATGCTCCCCCACTCAGGATGCGGCTCAGTAACAACAACAGCAACAACCACAACAACAATAATACTAATACTACTACTACTACTACTACTACTACTACTACTACTACTACTACTAATAATAATAATAATAATAATAATACTAATAATAATAATATCTCAGGGTGAATCTAGCTCGCCACTGGAATCCCTACCATCGTTGATGTTTGTAAAAGTGGTTGTGGTCATTTAAATGGCAAGTGCTGTTTCTCTTTGACAGCTAAATAAACTTAAACTAAACTGATTTAAATTATCATTATTAATTGGAATCTATAAAACTTAATTCAATGATAGTAAAGACAGTCTGTTGTCTTGTTTTGTCTTAACTTAGAAAACAGGGTCTTACTGGACTATATAACCCAAAAATGAATCAACTGAAGTGCAGCAACATGATTTTTTGTCCTCATGATGACGGTGGTCATGAAAAGAACTCATCCAGAGACACTCACACTCTACTCTCTTCTCCAACATGGCGAGCCGATTGGTGACTTCGGTCTTCAGCTCGTTGATCCTGAACACCCTGTGAACAGATGGAGGTTGTCTCCATGACAACAGTAACTCCTGTTGATCTTCCTACCTTCCTCCCTCAGGTGAATGACTGTTATCTTTTGTCTGAATTTTATTAATTAAAGATTCTGTCCTTTCTGGAAACAATACAATCCGTACAGAGAGATCCTTCAGAAGCTAAATGAATCAGTCCAGTAAATGATGTAGACACAGCTAACCCTAATATCTCTGTCTACTAGCTGCATAATGACAGTAAATTCAGAGTGAAAATGTGCTGCTGTGTGAATATATAAAGCCATTTGCCTACCTTGAAAACTGCTCTGCCACTTGTGTCAGTGCATTCTGGAAGAGTTCCTCTTTATCTGAAGAGAGAGCAGCCATGAGATGTAATACACACTCATAAACACACCTACACGCTCCTCCTCAATCAGCAGGTTGCATGAACACACACACACACACACACACATCAGACGTGACTGTATCTGTAGAGACCTGGACTGGAGTGCATCAGCCAGCACAGATATGGACACGGGCGTTATGTAAGCTAATCCCAGAGCTGGACCCCCCCCCCCCATGCGGGTGACTGGCTGACCGTCTGGAGAACAGCCGTGACCTGAACCAGCCTTTTCTCATTCGGTTGACTGCTGAAGCCCAGTTCGGCTATTTTGCTAAAAGTACTCCGGCCAGAGTTCAATGCCACAGTGTTCTTCCAGAAGAACACGGAATAGTTAGGACATCTTATCACTCACATTCATGCCTTCCTGCAAAACTCAAAGGTGTCAATAAACAATAGCTCAGTGATTAACCAGGCCCATAAAGCAGCATTCAGAAGCTCACACACCACACACACACACAGTCCCCAGTTAGGGTGTTTCAAATAAAAAAACACCATGCAAAAAGGAAAACCTTTCATCACTTCAATCTGTTAACATTTCCAAGAAATAAATCAAGTCAGATCTTGTCAACATCCCAGAATGATTCTTGGTGCAGTTAACTCCCAGCCAGGTCCTCCCTCAGATGGACAAGTGCCTCTCTGTTGTGTGTATTTCCCTCTGGCCTCTCCAGTCTGCAGATATGCCATTACAGTATGTTGTAAATCTGAATTGACCAGAGTGAGTGTTGGTCACCATCCAACAATCTAAGCGACACAGATAAACTGCATGGCACAGTCAGAGAGCAGCAGAGGGGAATAGGAACATTGTGTCAATCAGAGTGAGGTACACACATTATACTATGATCAACAATGTCAACAAGACCGCTGGAAATATGGTTGTATTATTGTCACATGTGATAGTAGGAGGGGAGTGCAACACGACCCCCAGAACAGAGGAGCTGCATGCAGGCCTTATATTTGCAGAGGATACATCCAGAGCTTAATTTTCTCTGGTGAGGTGGTGACAAACTGAAGTGGGAGCAGAGATTGCTTACATCTCCAGAAAGGCTTTGGGATGTGGACTCAGACACACACAGCATCATTAATGGACCACTTGGACACTTGTCCAGGTGCACCTACAGCCAGCGTCTGCCTTTGTCCTGAGCCTCCATGTTCCTGTGTGTTAACTCTAGTAGTAGTAACTAGTAACTCTAGTATCAGCAGACATAATTCAATAATGGCTGTTCTTTGGGGAAAGTCCTGCATCTGCGTCCCGCTGCCAGTCGGGCTCTGACACAGAAAGGAGTGACTGGATGTGTGTCTCTGTGTGGCCCTGTGATGGACTAGACACACTCTTTCTATATCATCTGTTGTATTTTTATCTTTTTACTAGCATCTGGCTTTAACTCTGCCCTTTGTACTCTACATAAGCTACTGGAACCAGAATTTCCCTGAAGGAGGAAATAAAGCCCAGGGAGGACCCGCCTCTCAGCGGCTGTCTGATGGGATAGGCCCACCCACTGTGACCCCACTGGGATATGTGCCCTTTACTCACCAGTAGGCTGTCCAGCTGTTACAGGCACTACTCTGTACGGGGACCTGAAACACAAAGCACACAGGCAAACGTCAGCTCTCCAACAGCCATAGCAGAAATAGCTATAAGCGTTTACAAACCCTATCCTCTTCTTATTTCCTGTTTCCAGGAAGGATAATTAATGCAGTCCTGCTGGGTCATATGATTTAGAGTTCACTATCAGGACAGATAACCGTCACACACATGCAAAACCAGCCAGTGTTCTGTTTGCGGGGCTAGGATCTGTCAGCTGGGAGGCATGCCACTCCCATTTAGGTGACTAAGGAAATTTCATTTCTGTTCCAACTTCTTAGTGGCACAACTTGAAAAGTCCAGGTTTGTTATAACGTTTTTTTAACTCAAAATGTTTATCTGCCTGTCCACGGAGTGCCTGGCCTGAGCTGGTAAAGGCTGGTTCAGAACACAGATCTTAAGACGCCGTATTAACCTCGCTGTCCCGCAGGTTTCAGAGGTTTCTCTGCTTTAACATGATTTTGATTAAACCGGTCTATTTCAAAGCTTTGCTCAAGCCTGCTAATGGTGCATTGAATCCTATGACTTCCTGCAGTACGGTGGCCCTGGAGGACCAAAGTCCAATGATTAAAATCTGTTTTTTATGAATACAGTTTTTGATCAATTCACCATCTTTGCTCTAAATGAATCTGTTGTCTTCTCCGGGACGCACTGGTCTGGTGCTGATTAGCATTTCAAAAGCATCGCCCCTGCTCCCATTGGTGAACGATGGCGTTGGCATGGTAACTTCTTGTCAACCCTCCACCTTTTCTCTTTGACAAACATAGGAGGAACATCAAGGAACAGCTGAATGACAATCCTGTTCAGGTGGAACTGAAGAGGCCCATGACGCAGACATAGCCTGTTTAATTCGGGTCATCTTCAATCCCCGTCCCACCTCTCTGCCTTCACATGGGACAGATCCAGTCCCAAATCAGTCCCCTTATTCATCCAGCACATCTACAGGGAGGGCTGGAAGAGTTCCCACTTTTGGAGTGGGTAACATTTGTGTGAACTAGTGGCACAGAGTGAGTCTTACCCTCCCTCCTGCTGAGCAGTATTTTACATATCACTCATTTGTGGTTAAAAAAAAGAGAAAAGAAGTAGAAGCAGTTTTCTTCAAATAACCCTCAGCTGTGAGTGAAATACTCATCTGAGAATCAACTCTGCTTCCTGTGAGTGTGCCCAGATTTTAACCCAGGAGTCCCATCTTTGATGATAGGTTCTACTTAATGCCAGATTCCATGAGTTTTAGTACAGCTGCAATCTAGAAATCATCATTCAAATATCAAAGTAATATAGAATAAAAACAGCTGTTTGAGACTGCACCCAGCCAAAGCAGACAAAGGTAGCCTGGATCTGACTTATGAACTTAGGAAAGGCTAATTATTACACATACTCCAAGAACCTAACCCTCCACACATATCTATCCAGCCACATATTTACCAGTGCCATTTCTTCCAGACACATTTACCAGTGCCCTGTTACAGTAGCAGACAGGCAGCCCAGTGGGGCCACTCGGCTCAAATCCCCGTCAACAAGCACATCAGCTGTCTTAGCACAGTTGGACTAAGAGAGGACCGTTTGCCAGGAGAGTTTTTCTCATTTCTAGACCCGGCTGACCCGCCTCTGTGTGGAACATCTCCCTACTGGTGGCAAACACAACCAGGAGATGTGTATGCTAACAATGAGAGCTGCTCTCCTTCCCGCTAGCTACAAGAAACATCACTATAGTTTCATTAAAAACTGGTCATAGATCCACCCATCCGTCTTCTATCTGGCTTATTCCCTGTATGGTCCTCCATACAAGGAGGATATCCATCTTCACATGCATGTTTTTGGCCTGTGGAAGGAAGCTGGAGAACCCACAGAGAGCCCAGGCAGCCACGGGGAGAACATGCTAACCACCCAGAAAGGCTCCCAGTGGGATCCAGACCCTCTGCAGGGACGGGGCTAACGCCACCTCGGCTCCATCTATGGAAGCTCCTCCTCTACAGATTTGTGACTCTGGCTCTGGGCTCAGACGCTCATTCACTATTTGATCCCCGTTTCAGCAAACAGGGGATTTGGGGTCCTCCTCCGGTCTTACTCTGACATCAGAAAGCTCAGATATCTGCTCCATCAATATAAATATATATCCTCATTATAAATATAACAATAGTATAATAGTCCATACAGAGTAACATTTTCTCATTTCTCATGTAACAATTACCCCCCCGCAGAGTAATCCCACATTTCTGCTCAGCCAATACCAGAAGAACCATAAACTTTGGAATGAAACTGGTCAGTTGTAGGAAAAGTCCTCAGTACACAGTGGACTCTAAAGGCAACCTCCTCCTCTGCCTGCATCACCGTTTTGTTTCCCTGTTTGACATGAAGTTTGCTCTACACATCATTTCATCAGGAGCCAACAGGATACCTGTCTGTGTTGTGTGGCATGGTGGGGTCGATGGACACCATCGCTCCAGACGAATCCAGCACAGACAGATCAGTGTTTCTAGAGGGAAAACACACATTCAGTCTTCATTCAGTTTCACATTCCGTCAAACTGGAGCTGAGAAACTTTGCGATTCTCTGAATCCCAAATCTCAGTCCTTCACAGATATTTGTCAAACTACCATTGAATAACTTTATAAAACTAAAGCTCATATACAGTCCAACAATGCAAATAATTTCATAGTGCACTGCATGGGTGTAATAGCATGATCCTTAGTTTTCAGTTACCCTCGGCCGGTGGACCCAACCATAACGCCTGTACATGCTAAAGCTAACCATGCAAATATGCTACTGTTTTCCTAATAGATGAGCTCTGCATTACAAGAGAAATATGAAATAAGTAGACCAATGGATGTCAAAGCACGTCAGAGTCAGAGTCTACGTAGCACCAACCGTGCCTACAGCAAGAGGATAGACTCTCCCTCAAAGCTTTGTAGACATGATCTGACTGCATGGTACATGACACCATACAACCTATCAAATGTAGAAGGCCAACAGCAAAATGCCCTTAAAAAGGGAGTGACTCAGACAAATTTCCTCGCGACTCTCCTCAAAGTTCGTTGTTGTGACCTGAGATCCAGAGTGGTTAAACCTTTCCAGACCAGCTATCATTGAGTGCATTAGTCAGAAACACTGTTAGGATAGATTTATTTCTTACAGACACTGTCCAATGTAGTCACATATGAAGTCTTTATCCCTCAGGTTCATTTGGACATTTTAGTCTACACCACATCCCACAAATCAATGTCATTATTCAGTCAGATCAAATAACTGATATCCACTCATCCTGTCAGAAAAATACTGTATATTTGTTGCACTTGTTTAGGCAACACTGACCTCTGAAACAGAGGTTAACATTTGAGTCCAGCCTAAACTGTGTGAAACCGAGTTTATCCACAGCCAACAATCGGGCGGCTCTCGCTGCTCTGCTCTCCATCTTCAGTTAAGCAGTGTGAACGGACATTCATTGAGCTAAATCCCCCATAAAGCTGCGTCCTTTCAGGGCTTTCTCTGTGTCTCTGCTCAGAGAGTGGGCCTGATGTCAGCCCACTGAAAGCCTGTCCAGGCTGTAGCTCTGATCCAATAATCCTGCTTCTCTAACCACAGCCCCATGAATCCCTGTTAATGGAGCTTAAAGTCAGACTCTGGGCAGAGGGTTCATCTGGATTTACGGGGACCACTATCTAAAACAGAGGAAATTAGAGGCAGTAGTGTGTACTGTAGAATTTCTTCTACAGTTCAGGGCGTCAGAGTCTCTGGCTGATCACTGATGAGCTCCTGTGCATACGTACCAGGACGTGCTGCCTCATTCTGGTTCTGGTTCTGATTCTGGTTTAATAACAAACCATTCATCGTGCTATTACCAAACCCAGAGCCAGTGAGAGGAAGCTGCCATCCTGGAACTGGTGCAACAGCAGCCCTGGCTTATGTGTGCTGGACCCCACGATGGCAAACAGGTATGTTTGTGTAGCTTTTGTTTACCTTGGAACACCCACAGCTGAGCAGAATAACTCCTTAATGTCACACGGGCTGCAGAATCTACTGAAAACCACCTGAGGAGGAACAACACATGCAGAATCACTTACTTACTTGTATTAAGTTCTTCTTGTCTTCGTCTGTGTTAGTCATGCTTTTAGTTTTCTTCGGGTCAGACAATAATAATCCACAAGAATGTTTTACCTTGTTGACATGTTTCGGCTGCTAGCTGCAAGCCGAAACAGAACTGTCACCGGTGGAGTGGGTGACGTGCCACCCACTCCACCGGTAAAACATTCTTGTGGATTATAATTGTCTGACCCGAAGAAAACTAAAAGCATGACATGCAGAATCACATTGCAGTGGCATTCTGGATATTAAGAACTCTGAAAACGATAGCTGGCAGGGACCTTACAAACTAGACACAATCAAATAAGACAGGCAGTCTGTGCGGCTGGTGCTGGGTCTAAGGAGCATGGAAATGTATTTTTAATGACTCCTCATGAAGGAAGGTCATGCACTGGAGCATGGGAAATGATTTGTGTCTCTCTGATAAAGATGACCCACATAGATAAGAGCTTTACACATGATGGCACCAAAGATAGAACACAGCCAGGCTGGAGTCAACAGTAAACACACAGAAAGGATGTGAGGTGGCAGAGGGCAAGGGTCAGGTTTAACCACCACACACACACACACACACACACACATGAACACACACACACATGCACACACACACACAGACACACGAACACACACACACATGCACACACACACACTCACACACACACACAGACACACACATACACGCACACACACACAGACACACACATACACACTCACAGAGACACACACACACAGACACACACGCGCACACACACAGGATACACATCCGTCATCCATCCATCCATCCATCCATCCATCCATCATCCATCCATCATCCATCCATCCATCCATCCATCATCCCTCCATCCATCATCCCTCCCTCCACACAAAGAATCAGTATTAAAATCCAACCTTTAACTGATTTTCTTAATTACTTTGATTTTTTTTGCTGATGTTTTATTCAATATTCACGCTAGGCATTGAACAGATTTATTAACCTAAAGAAGCCTCAGCTGATTAGCATAACGAACCCCATTTAGGCCAAATGTTCCAGCCTCATTATACAGCTGGACACGTAAAGCTAAAGCTAATGAGCAACGTGGAGTGGTGGTGTAGTGGTTAGTATAGCTGCCTTCCAAGCAGGGGGGGGGGGGGCCCAGCCACAGAAAGCATGACATCTGGGTTTAACCGCTCAGTACAAAAAGGAAAATCTGACTAAGAATAAAGATGTGTCTGTGTGTGACACAGTCCTGGAGCAGCAGAGTCCCAGTCCTGCCGCAGACCGGCTCTCTGGCCATGTGACGTCCATAAAGAGCTTACAACACCTAAAAGTGTGAAGCGGGGCAGAGGAATAACACTTGCTACACAGCCTTTTACGAGCAGCCGTTATTTCTCTGCTGTAAACTGAACGCTGTGCTCTTTGCTCTCACTCTGGAAGGCAGACGGACACTGTCAGAAAGCTGACTGTGAAGTTTAGAAGAGTCCCGCGCAGTCTGGAAAGATCTAGTCTCCAAGGAAAAGGCATCGAAACCTGTGTGAAATGCCCCCCCACCCCCCGAGTCTCCCGGTGAGCTGGAGTGGGCTTGTCCTGCCGGGCCTCAGAGGACCAGCCGTCCACAGCGTGCAGGTCCAAACAGGTCACGCCACGCTCATCAAGAGATGACACGCTTAAGCAGATCCTCTGCTCCGGAACCTGCTTCCAGTTTGGGTCCAGGAGGCAGAACCCGTCTTTACATTCAGAGTAGGCTTAAGACTAGGGTGAGTCCAGCCCTAGTTCTGCTGCCAGAGGCCGGGGGATTTCCCATCATGCACCTCTCCTTTCTCTCTCTCGATCTCATCCCATTAGTGATGTCACTGACTGGACCTCCTCCCTTTCCCGTAGTCCTGAGCTTCGCCTCCCTCTCCTCTCTCCTCCATCACCTCCTGCAGGAGGTCATGGACCCCCCCCCCCCATGGTTCTACTCCTAAAGGCAGTTGTTTCCTCCCTGTGTCTCCTAGTGCTGCTCTTGGTGGGAGCTGTAGTTCTTCTGTGAATAACTCAGAGTGTGAGCTGCTCTGGTTGGAGAGCTGGGAGATAGCTGCTGCTGTTATTGGGATCTGGAGCTCCAGAGATCCAGCTGAACTGAATTGAATCAAATAAAGATGCTCCAATCCTCCTAAAGCCCAGAGAGCTGATTCCTCTGCTGTGTCCCCACAGGAGCCCCCCTCCTCCACCGTCTGCCAGGGATCTGGTCCACACCTCCTCCTCTCTGGGATCCCGCTCTGTCTCCTGAGCCTCTCCTGGTCTGATCTTGTTCAGACAACATGTGAGTGGGAAAGCTCAGCTGCTCCCGGAGCAGACAGCTCTGTTATCCGCCTCTAGAGGAAAGCCACCGGCTGTCCCGCAGAAACCAGAACACCTCCTCTAACCTCCTGTGTCAGAGCTCACCACCACTGTAGCACCATGTCTGGAATATGATGACGTGCTCTCAGACAACAGTACACATTCATGTTTGACACTCACTAAACACAGGCTTTCTTTACTCATCATTTTGGAAGCAGCTTATTATACCGACATTTTGGACATCTTTCTGTTCTGAATCACTTTAATATAGAAACTTATTACAGTCAAAAGACCAGCCCTTCCTCACAGCTGATCCGACATAGTCCAGTGGAAACATTGGGAACAATGATTTTGACTTAACATACATAAAACAGTGTTTAAAAACGGTGTGTCAGCTCTTTTTTTATCAGCCCCTGGTTCCTAGTGTGACTGTGATCATTGGTTTAAGAACCTCCATCACAAGTGTTCTCTCCTAATGTCACATCAGTAAAAGACCGACACCCCCCTGGATCTGGACCTGTGGGGACTTACCACGCAGAAAGGCTCAGACAAACACTCCCACTGGTTCCAGTGGTTCCGGTGTTCCAGTGTGCGCCTACCTTCTGGATCCGGCCGTCCACGTCCAGGTAAATGACCCGGTAGGACGATGAGGCGGAGCCCATGATCCGGCCCCCGTCGGCGGGTCCTCAGAGCCTCTCCGCTCCGCCGCCACAGCTCCGAGTCATCCCCGTGTCTCCTACACCGGGCTCCTCTCGGTTCTGGAGCCGGGCTCACGCAGCCTGCACGCGCGCGCCTCCGCGTGTCTCCAGGCGTTGAGTGCGCGCGTGCACCGTCACGGACGCTCGCTCTCAAACACTCAGCGCCGGAAAAATCCTCTTTTCTGTGAGGCGGTGTGTGATTCTGAGAACCAGAACCAGGAACTAGGAACCAGGACCGGGAACCAGAACTAGGAACCAGAAACAGGAACCAGAACCAGGAAAGACGAACCAGAACCAGAAGCAGAACCCGCAGAGTGCTGAGGACCCTGGAGCTCCCTGAGGACGCTGCTGGTCCAGGCTGAGGATGTGGGGTCATGAGAATAATGATCATCTGGATTCAGCTGTTTGAATGCGGGGAGCTGGATTTCAGGAGTAACAACATCCAATGGGATCATAAGGCCTCTGAACTGTGTGACTTTAGTTTGGATAGGACTTCATGATTTGAACTGGTTGTGACGGTAACAGTTCTCATTTTAGCTTTGCTCTCTAATTGTTCTTCTTTTTAGATTGATCAGTTTAACAAGGGTGGCTCTGCGTTTCTTCATCTTATAAACTAAACTTATAAACTTATAAATACACTTTTTTAACAGTGAAATTTGAATAAACTTTTCCACAAATTCACATTTATTGATGATGAATGCTTTTTCTTGACGATGTCATTCCTCACAGACGTCATTTCATTCCATAGTTATCGTGATTTCTCTGTTTTTTTCACTACGTTCACTACCCAATGAAGCTCTTACTCCAGTCCATCCCCGGAGCCACGCTTTAAAACATGAATGGATTAAGTTTTTGGTATCAAGTCATTTTATTGATTTTTAGATTCTTTTTCATTCATTTTGAGACACTGTGATTCCCATAAAAAATACAAAGAAAGACACCAGTTTGAAAGCCTCATATTCAGAACCAAACCAGAACATGTCCTATCCTCCCCAGGATGGATCCACCACAGATCAGACACATATTTCCACATTTTAAAAGGCAAATCAAGTGCAAATGGAGACAACAACAAAGGCACAAACGTTTCAAGTAGTGCTTTTACCAGCAAGGCATCAAAGGAGGCTGCAGGCGCCCCCCCAGTGGGGGTTCAGGCACCCCATGACAAACATGTCCCCCCATCCGCAAGAGCCCGTTCTGTTAGCAGAACAAACTACCCACACCAGAGAATAAATAAGGAACAAAAAACTCCTTCAAACATTCGCTCCAACTTTCAAAAAATCCCCTGTTATGGAAGCAGATGTTTCATGATGACGGATCCGGTTCAGCCCCCCCCAGAGGGATGGCTCCTGACCGGCTTTACATTCAAAAACACCACGAGCATCTTAAAAAAATAGAGCTCTTCACCTTCATTATAAAACAACGATTAGAAAACAAATCCCAGCAGATTCCACCTGTGGTCATGTCTTTGGTGCAGTAAGGCAGAGGGAGCAGCTCTTAATGAGGCCCGGGCAGTAGGAGGAACAACAGGAGGAACAGCAGGAGGAACA
>CAJRST010001113.1:19533593-19552243 GCA_907169785.1 Menidia menidia
AAGTTTCATTGAATGATAACTTAAAACGATTTTCTTTTTGATTTCAATTTCAATCAGAATTTTCACATCATCTTGAAATTAGTATTCTTGGAATACCTCAGAACTCGATATGTTATCTGTGGAACCAGACTCTCAATATGACACTTTATAATAAGATTTGAACCTCTGTCCTTTTTATTGAGGCTCATGCTTGACACCTAAAAACTGGAATGGCTGCTCCACTCAGAGTTGAGCACAAACTAAAATCAGGTGCTTTGGGTGTTAGTACTCACAGATCCATGGGTTTGGTTAGCAGAGGCAGAAAGGGGGATGAGAGTCCCACGATGCTAACAGCAATGAGCTTTAACCCAAGTTAAGTCACAATGAAGCAGCTCAGTAGGACTCACCTGAACACAGACAGAGCAAAACCGTCTGTGGCTCTCTATAGTGAACGCCTTCTGGAAGCACATCACCCAAACTGAGAATTAATATGGAACTTTATTTCATACTGAATAAGCATTAGCTTGCTTTATCTTCAGAGATATCTAAATGCTACAGCTATGACAAACTGGTACAATTGTACTGAATGCTACCGCTAATGAGCAAGTAGCTAACCATCTCACACATCTAGTTTCATTAAACTACTAAAGTTAAAGTACAAATACAGGCTTATACATCATATTCTACACTTTCAGGTCACACTTGTTTGTCAGGACCAGGAGTAGTCAACGTCCATCATAAAACTATATGAATCTCCACACCAGCGGCCTCCTGTCTCAGCTTTCTGTCCATGCATCTAAAAGTAGCATCATCAGCGTCATTAGCATCAGCATGTTGTACTTACAAAAAAACAAGTATGTACTTACCACCTGATCAGACTGAACCAATGGTCAACATCACAGGGTTTCCATGGTCCAAGGATCAAGAATGGATGAGCAGGTGGGTCCGTCCGTGTGTTATGGAGCTGTCCCGTCTGTGTTAAAACCCTTTATCAGAGGTAACAAACACTAACATTCCTGCATCAGTAGCATGATCCGTACAAACAGCATCTTTACCACCACCAGCATCATTAGCATCATTCAGCACCAGCATCATTAGCATCAGCATAACTGGTATCATTAGCATCACTAGCAGTAGCATCAGTAACATCATCAACATCAGTAGCATCATTTGCACCAACATGTTGAACTTAATAGTATGTACGTACCACCTGATCAGACTGGACCTCTGTTACCACCACCAGGTTTCCATGCTCCAGTCCATCAGGGATGAAGAATGATGAACAGCTCAGGTCTGTCTGATTAAAGAAGACACCCCCCCCCCCAGAACTAAGCAGGAGCAACCATGTCAGAGCGGGGCCTTCCTTCCAGGCTCCTCCAGAGGAAGAAGGGAACAGGCCAGCCGGGGGCTCACTGAGACCCCCAACACTCTGAAAAGAAAGGAGGAGAGCAGAGGAGTGAAGAAGAGTCCCCCCCCAAAAAATGATTGCTCTGTAAGTGACAAGTGTGAAAGAGGATGAAAGGTGGAGGAGAGGAGAGAAGGCAGGTTAAGTTTTATTGACCACAGTCATCGATCTGTCCATCTGTAACACAGGTTCTTATGTAGTCAAAATAAATAAAGCTGGAGTGGTTAATACAATGGCATTGGGCCTGGACTCGTCATGAAAATACAGTTTGTCTATTTTACAATTTATACTCTTAATAAATTTTGATATTTTAAGAATTAGCAACAAAACTGTTATTTAACCCTTATATTATGTTAAGGGTCAATTTGACCCGTTTCAGTTTTTGTGTTGGTAAAAGGGCTGGTTATCCTTTTTTTTTCTTCATGAAATTTGGTGACTTTTCCTCATCTGGGGTCATGAACCTGTGTGTGAAATCTGGTCACTCTGTTGTGTACGGGGGGGTCTGTGCAGAGTTTGTATACAAAGATGATGTTGCGGGTCAATTTGACCCGGACACCATTAACTCATTGACTGGCAGCCATTTTCAGAACAGAGAGTCGCTCACTGCCAGAGTTTTTTGAGAATTTTGACTGATTTTTCAAGAGCCACAGAATAGTTTGTGCTATGACTACGTAAACACCGAACACACCAAAAGAAAGAGTAGACTCTCTTCTTTCATCAGGAAAAAAGATTTTGTTTCTACCTCATTCCGTTCTTCTTCGACGTGCGTCTCACCGGCGCCATTTCTCTCATAGCGAACTATTGCGTTTGTTTTTATTTGCTTACAATCTATGCTAATCTCCCATCAATAGTGGCACAGCTACCTAGAGGGTAAATTTGTTAGTCCATACTCTGTCTAGAAGCCGATATTTACGGGAAAACTTTTGCCGATCGTCCCCCAAGCCACTCGCATTGAAAAACATAAAAGACGTCTATAGACGTCTTTGGCAGCGAATGAGTTAATGTGGGTAAGTAGCTGTTCAGATCCAAAATAAACATGTCTCTTCAGTGTACTTGTATTTTCATTGCCTCTGAGACCCAGTCCCAGGTGTTTGTGAAGGGTTTGGGTCTGAGGGTCTGTGTAAAATACCCAACATCACCACCCCAAAGTCGAGGCAGACCGTCATCATCCAATGTGATCATTATGACTCCCGGTCATTCAAGATTTGCCGTCACAATAGTTGATTAGATTCAATCAGCATTTCAGATCTTCATATCTCCACCAATAGAGAGGATGATACTGGAAATGACCAACTTAGAGGGGAGACGTGTGTTTCAAGAGAAATGGAAGCCACTGGATCAGACTGATTTGCATGCTTACACTGGAGTTCTGTTAGTAGCTGGAGTGTACAGGTCAAAGAGGAGTAGCAACTGCAAGTTTATGGATTGAAGACAATCCTTGTCCCCACGTTACTGTAGATGAGAGTCTTGTTCCATTCAGGGGGCGCTGTCCTTTCTGACCGTACACGCCCAACAAGCCTGCCAAGAGTGGCACCAAAATATTGGCTGCCTGTGATGCAAAATCCAGCTATGCATGGAATCTGCAAGTATGCACTAGAAAAGCTACCTGGAGGAAAATCTGAGAAGAATCCGGGGATGCATGTGGTGCTGGAGATTAGTGAAGGGTTGCAAGGTCATATCATCACCTGTGACCACCTTTTGTCACTTGTTCAAAAGTAACAAGGAATGCCTTGGAGAAGAACTTCAGAACAGAAAGTTGACCATGTTGGGAACAGTCAGATGCAATAAGCCAGAACTTCTCAGTGAAATTCAGAAGATGCAGGGCAGACCTCAGGATTTGCTTTCATTGAGAACGTGACAGTTGTCTCATACCGCCCAAAGATAAACAAAAATGTTCTTGTATTGAGTACAATGGAAGCTGATGCATCTCTGGGCACAAGAGAGGATTTGAAGCCACAAGTGATCCTGGGTTATAAATCCACCAAAGGAGGAGTTGAAAATCTGGACAAAGTCACAGCAACATACAGCTGTCAGAGCCAGTTTGATCCAGACTCGATCCAGGCTAGCTTGACCCGCATTAGCAGCAGCTATCATTGAAAAGGTCAAGCTCAGGTCCCCCAACCAACAACCAGTGGACAGGTGAAAAAGAAAGGGAAAACCAGGATGCCAGGTCTGTCCATCCCAAGAAGACAGTAAAATAAGTACCTCTTGTGTGAAATGTAAGAATTACACCCGCAGAAAGTACATATTAAAATTCGAAAATGTGTTAGTGAAGAGGGAAAATCCCCCAAAAAATAGTACTTAAAGAAAGTGTTGGAATTAAAAATGTATTGTATGTCACTTTTCTAAATGTTCATTCAATATTACATCATTTTTTATTTGTTTCACCTGTTTTTTTTTACTGTTTTGCAGTCATTTACATGGTGCGGGTCAAAATGACCCGCAACATAATCAATGTAATTTTTTTCTAACATAATATGAGGGTTAAATGTAATCACCCCTTAACAGGTACTTATTCACTAAACAAAAGGATTGAATATTTACCGTAAAATTAAGTTGCACATGTAACCCACTTCAAGGTATGTACACGTCACAGACTAGGTTCGTAGAGCTGAGAGATTCATCCAAGTGCACTTTTGGAGGTAGACTCAAGGTGGTGTCGGTCAAAGTGACTGGCACGTTCATACCATAAACAGATTGGTAGTCCGCTGTATGGTGGTGTGGAGACTCTGGATTCAAGCTGGGAGGCTCGCATCAACGGGTCAGAGAATCTGCCTTCCTGGACATGAGGGCTACAATCTTCACTTTTATTGGACTCATCAAAAACACCTGACCTGCACAAAAAGGTTTATAGTCTAAACTCTTATATATTCATCTCGTTCATTATAATCAAAGTGTTTTAAAACTATAAATGCATTTTCAAAATATTAACTGTATAAAGTTATAACAAGCAGATAACAGTTATTTAGGTGACTTTCAATTATTACCGTGTCTGAATAATTCCATTCTAACCCATTACAGACTAAACATAAATTGAAATGTGATTATTTGGTCACACTTTAAACAATTTACCTTACTAATGAATTGCACATTATGCTTCAAAGCAAAATGCATAAACTTTGTTCAATATTTATGCAACATCTCTGTTTAACTCTCTTTTTAACATATTTTTATATTTTAAACCAAAATACATTGCTTTCAGCTCCATGAATTAACATAAATTACATTTTTACTGTCTTTAACCTATGAAATTAACTATTTATAATCAAATACCTTTCATGTAAATCAATATGAATTTACTGTAGTAACCCTGCGTGCATTACTGCAGATATTTGGTTCAGTAATTAAATAAAATGTCCACAGTAACATAAATCCCTATCACTATCATCGAAACAACATGACATGTGATCATACAGTAATTAACACAAGTGAGAGCTAGCTTACCAAGGGATGGTGTTGTGTTTACCCACTAACTTCGCTCCCTCTGTGCTCATCCACGCTTTAGACAGGATTTTTAAAAAGTTAACACCATTGACTGACATAACCAAAAGTTTAAGCACCGAAATATACGGTTTTCATACCTTTTCCTCTTTTGTCATCACACGAGTGAAAGAGCAGGGCTCCGTGAGTCAATTAACGAAGTTAAGCTAGATGCGCTTTTCTAAGCATCACACTTCCCGTATTATCAAAATAAAACTTCCGGTTTTCAAAATAAAAACCCAGTATCAATAAATGTATGTAGAAAACAACTAAAATAGTACTTGAACCCTAACTGGTGGGTTACACATACGATTTCTGAAATTTTAATAAACATTATTTTTGTTTCATACATTTTCAAAACAGTATTCTTGGATGAACAACTCAAAACTCATTATGTTATCTGTGGGCTCACACACACTCAATGACACAATAATAATATTGAACCTCTCTGGCCTGTTTCTTGAAGCTTGTGTGCAGTGAGACATAAAACTGTAATGGCTGCTTCACTAAGAGATGAGCACCAGCTAAAAGCAGGTGGAGTGTGTGTTTGTACTCACAAACCCACGGGTTTGGTTAGCAGAAGTACAATGGGGGAAGAAAACATCGAGTCACAATGAGGAAGTGAAGTCAGCCGGACAGGACACACCTGAACACAGACAGACCAAAACAGGATCTCTCTCCAGTGACCGCCTTCCTAAAGCATATGAATCCAACTGAGACTCAATATAGAACAATATTTCATGTTGAAGTAGCATTACCTCTCTTTAGCTTAAAAAACACCAAAATGCTACAGTTACAATATACAGGCCTAATAGCACTGAATGTTAGCACCATGTCAGAGCTTTGTATCATTAGCACCACTAGCATCAATAAAACCACTAGCATCATTCGTTTCAAATCAGTAGCATCATTAACACATGTAGCATAATCAGCACCATTACTAACGTCATCAGAATGACCAGCATCATTTCAACCACCAGAATCATTGAAATCATCAACATCATGACTATCATTATCATCTACATAATTAGTATTATTAGCATCACCAGAATCACTAGCATCCGTTTTATTATTATTATTATTAACATCAATTACATCATCAATAGCATCAATAGGATCATCATTAGCACCAGCATGTTGTAATTAAGTTACATGTACTTACCACCTGATCAGACTGAACCACTTGTTAACACCGCTAGGTTTCCATGGTCCAGCTGATCAGAGATGAAGAATGGATGAACTGGTGAGGCCATTCTGTGTGTCCTGGGGCAGTCCCGTCCAAATAAACCCCATCTTCTCAGAATGTTGAAATTATTTTCAAAACATTACTCTTGAATGAACAACTTATACCTCAACATGTTATCTTTGGGCCCTCACACAATCTGACCTTGAATCCAAGCTAACCCAATGACCTTGAATCTGAGCTAATGCAGCTAATGGTGCAGCAAAGAATCCTGCAGCTCAGCAGGACTGGACTGAACCTCAAATAACTTCTATCTCTCTCTCTCTGTAATAACCATCTCCTTAAAAAAATCGCCATTGAGCCAGAGTATCAAACACTATTTCATTTCGAATTAGCGTTAGCTTGCTTTAGCCCCATGAATATCACAATGCTCCAGTTATGAATGCTAACGCTAATTAGCAGGTCGCTATCCGTCTTACACGTTCAATTTCAGTAAACTATGACAAATAAAGTATAAAATAGAGGCATGTACATCCTAATTACCTCGTGCAGGTCACAAAAAGTTGATTAGAACCACAAGTAGTCGACATCCACGCTAAAACTACTACTCCATTTTCCTCCTGTCTCTCCTCTCTGTCTCTGTCTTCTGAGTTGGCGCCCTGTGCTCCGACAGCACTGCGCCACTAAGCCCGCCCATTCACAGACACTTCACTGTGATTGGCTGGTGAATTCGAACAACCAATGGCAAAATATAAATCACATGATTGACAGCCACAGGTCAGTTAGATTATATGTGTAGGTTCAAACATTTGAAAACTTCAACGTAAAAAAATTGGATGAATTAATCTATCAACTGTAAATAGTATTTTTTAAAATAAAACTTTACATATATTAATCCTTTAAAGCAGCACACAATTTAATATTTTTTAAATGATAAGTAGTATATTTTTTTAATGTTACATGTTATTACACTGTCAGATATTTTTCTCTTTTAATCATTTTTTTAACAGGGATCTCTCTCTCTCTAGTGGCTGTCTCCTTAAAAAAATTCAAATTGAGCCAAACTATGAACGCTATCTCATTTTGAATTAGTGTTAACTTGCTTTAGCTTGGGAAATATCACAATGCTACAGCTATGACAGAGGCCCAAAAGAACCAAATGCTAACGCTAATTAGCAATTCATTAACCGTCTTACACAGTTTCCCTACACTATGAAAATTACAGTGAAAAACACAGGCATATAAATCATATTCACCTCGTGCAGTTTGTCTGTATGACGTCCATGATAAAAATGGAATTGCTCCACACCACTACTCCTGTCTTAGCTCCCCACAGCACCTACGCCAGTAACCCCGCCCCTTACAATACACTTCACTGTGATTGGCTGGTGAATTTCAACAACCAATGGCAAAACAAGAATAACATGATTGAAAAATGACAGGTAACAGGTTAGAAAACTCATGTAGATCCAGATAGTTGAAGAGTTAATAAAGATAACCTAATCTCTTAACTGTAAATATTCCTTTTTATCAAACTTCTATCAATCTATGCAGATTCTCTCTGTGTTGTAAACTATAGTGATTTTATTTGGAAAGGATAAACGTGGAGGAGGGGAGATAGGGAGACTTTGGGTAACCTGCAGGACTCCCCCCTCTCCTCTGCTGACAGAGACCACATGGAGAGAGCAGAGAGCTGGAACTGGTCTTATCCACTCAGTCTGAGGTCATTCTGCAACAGCTTTAGCCAGAAGAGTTGCAGAACTGCAGCAGAAAGCTTGTAAGTACCTGAAAAATGCAGAAAGACTCAGTTATCTACACCAACAGGAAACTGGACCCTGGCTTTAATTAGAAAAAACTGGATCCATTCTTTAGCAGTCTGTTCAGCCTGAGCAGATCCTGATCTGAACAAAGCTTTCAAAGACAAAGTCTGTTTTGGGCTGAGCTCAACATTTGAAGGCAGCATGTGCATGTCTGTGCTCTAAAAGTAACATGAACTCCTTTCTATTCTGATTGAAACGGAGGAAAACTGAAGACAGGCTTCCTTGTTTTCCTGCTGTAGTTACAGCAAACTGCCACAGAGTGTCGCTGTAGTCAGGCTGTACTGCATGGCCTCTGGTTAAAGCTGAAACAAACAGCCGAAATAATGACTCAATACATCTATTTTCCTGGATATATAGTCAATTTAAACCCACACTCCATGTTTAAAATAAACCAATTTATGCAAAACACAGACAAAACAGCTATAGAAAACCTCATGAAAAATAAACCAGGTGGCCAGCATCAGCCTTCAGTTATTAGCGACTGTAATCTGCTCTTTGCCCACTGAGACCTGACAGAGGTTTTTGCCTGTTAGAGCCCAGCTCATGTACTTTGCCTGTGACCCAATAAATGTCATTTTTTAGACTTTTGATCCACTCTGGTTTATTCTCAGGTTTCCCACTAAAGAACCGGGTCAGTATCTGTAAGTGAAAAATACATAATATGACTTTGTTGACCCTGCTGGATTAAATATTCATGATATTTGATGTGACCACGTAGTTGATTGGGTTCATTAGTTTTTTACATAAGTTAGTAGTTTTAATTTAATGTTGTTTAGTGATAGGTCCTGTTTAATTTTAGTTATAGATGTTTCTTGTGAAATTGAGTTTATGCAATATCCATCCCGTGATGTCAAATGACCATTACAGAACGTTATCATTTTTGTGTGAAGAAAGTAAGCAAGATCAGTAAGAGACCTACAGTTAGTGAAAATTGTTTGGGCTTGAGAAATATAACATTATTAGCCTGCTAAAGTTAATTACACATCAGTATAATTAGAGTTGCTAGCAGTTTAATTAGTAACACAATGTCTTTTTACAAAAGTAAATGGGGCACCAACCCAGAACCTTCTAACACTTTAAACAGGTATTTTTAAAATGACATTACATTTATTAGCTTTGCTACTATAAACCAGATATTTTTAATACCAGCCATGAACACAGAAGTCAATCCTTAATAAATCAAAATTACAAAGCTGCATTTTTTACCTCTCCATTTGTTTATAAGACATCTTATTTCAGAAGGTGGAAAACAATCGTTTTCCTCAGAGAGCTGTTTTAGAAGGCTGGTTTTGAGACAAGTTGCTCTAAACTTTCAAAGTTTTTAAACTGTATGGACTTTCTGCACTCTCCTAACTTCTGCTTTTCTATGCACAGGGAGTTGATTTTTAGCCTTCAAATGAGCTTGCTTTTGTTTTCATTCTAAAATGATATTTACCTCCATCGTGTAATCTTGTTTGGTCTGTTTTACCTCTCGGAGTTGGGAGTCTCAGGTCTGTACACACTCCACTCACACAGTTTTCTTCATGCAAGCCCTTTTATTTCCACACTCCAATAACAATTCACAGAAAACCACATTTAAACAGGTTAAAGAAGGATAAACAGATCTCCAGAAAGATTTGCCTCCATCTGGTGGTCAAATGACTGTAAGACAATTCAAATAAAACCCCTCCTGTGCTGAGATAATCTAAACATTTATCAAAATAAATTTAAAATCAGACATTGTGGAATATATTCACAATAAACTCTGTACACAAATGTTTGGGTACACCAAGAAAAACAACTCTTCCTTGATGGAAATGTGTGTTGGTTGAAAACCTAAAACACAGTGAAAATCTTCATGGAAACGGAGGATAACCGAGTTCTGCTTGTGATCACAGGTGACCAAAGTATGAAGACATTTGCAGTTAATGTGAGAGTCTAAACAAAGTGGCTGAGGTCGTACCTTTGGCTGATAAACTGGCTTCTGTCAGGTGGACGGCCGTGGCATCTCCACTGTTGGTGGAAACCTGCATGACTGACCTCTGACCATCAGAGGCAGCCGGACACAGAAGCCCCAGCTGTGTGGAGACCAGAAGCATTTACACCCAGCCATCTGCTTTGGGGTGGTCAGCTGATGGTCAGAGCCCACAGAGCCCCCCGCATCCTGCTCTCTGTCTGCCCCAGGCACTTTCCTGGAGCCCTAGAGGACATCCCAACAGTCCAACTGGTCCAGGTCCTGCTCCTGGTTCAGGTTCAGGTCATGCTCCTCTTCCTGGGTCTGGTTCTGGGCCTGGTTCAGGTCCTGGTTCTCAGCCTGGTCCTGGGTCTGGTTCTGGTCCTCTTCCTGGTACATGTTCTGGTTCTGGTCCTCGTCCTGGTCCTCGTCCTGGTTCTCAGCCTGGTTCTGGTTCAGGTCCTGGTTCAGGTTCAGGTTCAGGTCATGGTTCAGGTTGTGGTCCTGGTTCAGGTCCTGGTCCTGGTTCTGGCTGCTCAGAGCTCCGTGTGTCAGATGGAGTCCTGTTGGAACACTCTGAAAGAGCTGAGTCATGTTTAGACCTTCAGTCTGTGCTGACTGGAAGACTTCCACAGATCCCAAAGCATCAGATGGCTTTTCACAGCAAATGTGGTCTGACTGCTGCTTGCTGCTCGACTTTTAGCCGTTTCAGATCAGGTTTCCTCTGACCTCCATCTTCTGACCCACAGAGAAATGATAAGACCCCCCGGGGCCCCTCTCCCGCCGGGAGACCCTCCACCTCCGGGTCCCCCCCACCAGCCCGGTCCACCCCCAACAACCTGGTCCCGCTCACCTGCCCGGTCCCGCCGGTGTCCTCCCCCCCTGCCCCCCCGCCAGCAGGACCCCTGGAGGCTGATAATGGAGGGGGTGATGACGATCACTGAGGCTGTTGTCCATCTCTATTCGAGTAACCCCTGGTCCTGGTCCTGGTTCTGTCTCAGATCCAGGTCCTGGCCGTGGTCCAGATCCCGAAGCATCAGATGGCTTTTCACAGCAACCCTAACCCTAACCCTAACCCAGGAGCTGCACACCAGTTTCTGTGGTGGCCAGAGAGAAGAGAAACGCTGGTCTTTCTGGCAGCAGGTCAGCACTCTGGGCTTGTCATGGTAAGCAGTGCTGAGGAAACATCCCTCACCAGTCTTTGGTCTGAGGCTTTAGATTCAGGCTCCATGATCTGTTTAAGCACGGGTTTATATCCCTGGTGTCTTATTAACGGAACATCTGAAAACAAAATGAACAATTTTCCATGCAGGAGATGAATACCTTTAAAGTGACCATGTTTTCTTCTGATTTGAACAAATACAGAATGCTTCCAGTTGTCTTTCACCCTGAAAAGTGGCATTTTATTTTAAATGACCTTTTGATACAAACCCAAACTCTACTCCCTATACCACACTTGTGAGGTTTTTCCTTTCTTCTTTTTTACCCATCATACCGTGAACTTATCCTGAACTCCTTTTGTTTCTATCAAACGCCTTACCTGGACATACTCCCTTAACCCTAACCTGACTACTCCACCTTCATTCTCCTAACTTTTACCCTGACCAGAGGCCTCATCACTTCTTTGTCCACCTACACGTAGCCTTTTGTACACCTTGACCTAAACAAACTGAGCATGTGGGGGGACTGTGGAAATGACTGGCTGGAGCAGGGTCTCTTGACCCTGGTCCTCTGGGCTCACAGTGCTGCACGTTTCCCAGCTCCAGCAGACCTGATTCAGCTCCTGGATCAGGTCTGCTGGAGCTGGGAAACGTGCAGGTTTACAGAACACTGGGCAGGACCACAAGACAACAACTATATTGGAATGGGGAAAAAAAAAAACTTTATTATAGAGTTAAAAAAACAAAAACAAGAAGTTAGAAAAAGTCAGCTGCTGACGGCCTCTGTTTAGGTGTTCCTTTTTGAGTTTTGGAGCTGGTTTTCTTGAAGTTTCTGTGGGTCAGTGTGTTGGTCGGAGACTTGAGGACCCCATACTTTGGTCTCTGTTGGGGGTCAAATGGCACTCGCGATGACCCGTCAGGACTAAGCAGCAAGCTGACGTCCGTCTTCCTGAACTCTAGATTAGAGAAAAACAGGATTATTCCATCATGTGTGACATTCCAAACACTGTTTGACCAGAAGGGGTCAGAGTGAACTGTGGCACCTGTTACACAGGAAAGGGTGACGCTAGTTTGTTTCAACCCAAGATCTGAACCTTACAGCAAAAACACAATGCTGACCTCGCCAGAGGTCCCAGCTGAGTATTTGGAAGGAGATTTCTGCAGAGCTGCAACACAAATGGCCTTTTCTTTTTTACAAGTATCCCAGGTAGTCTGGAAAGAAGGTCCAACTAAAGAAAGTCCTTCATACAGTAGAAGTGCTTTCCTTTTTTCTCCTCCTGCACATACGCCAACCTGCATGCAGCATCGTGCAAGCATCCCTGCTCATTCTCCTCTGTTCCCCAACAGGTAGCACCTTCTCTGGAAGAGGGCTGTGGCTAGAGTTGTGGTGTGTATTTTCCCAGTGGATTCACTCTGCTGGAGTGCAGTAGCACAGCAATGCCCCACAATTTACAGCTGCCGTAATCAAACCTTTAACCAAAACTGCTTTGACCTTCCCTCCTTTTATTTCTGAAGTTCTTGACAAAGAACTGTTGCTGCTCAGCTTTGAGCTCATTTGCACATTCAAAGTGTAGACTTTGAGTCAGGATTCAGAGCTCACCATCCCACAGGAACGAGGATGGTAAAGTCACCAAATATCTGCTGTAGCCCGACAGAGCTGTGGATGTGCTTGTGCTGCTGGAATACCACCAGTCACAGCACTCAGTTAGGGGCACACAGCTCCTGACAGATGGAGCTTTGGCAGCTACTCGACTGGGACAGCCATTTTAAAACCAGTGACAGGTCAACATCAGGGTTTAGTCAGTATATCGTGGAAACAAAGTCCTTCATTGCTGTCTGGGGTAAAGAATGCTTGTGGGTCAGCCCGCGTGCCAGCGCTGACCCCATTGAGAACGGAGAACTACAGACCCAAAGCTAAGCCTGTAGTCCCGCAGGGCCCAGAAGTTACTAATGGGACGCTCGCAGCACAGAGACTA
The DNA here is from genome assembly GCA_907169785.1 of Menidia menidia. Lineage (NCBI taxonomy): Eukaryota > Metazoa > Chordata > Actinopteri > Atheriniformes > Atherinopsidae > Menidia > Menidia menidia. Next base: position 19,546,530 of record CAJRST010001113.1, read on the forward strand.
CTTTATCCCAGTTTGTGTCATATTTATCTGACAGATAAATAAACATCTCCAGCATGGAGAACCACCACTGTCTCCAGCATGGAGAAGCAAAGAGCTGCATCTCTACACCTGTTGGGCAACACACTGTTAGATGTCCTGTGATGATGATTCCAGCACTCGTCTTACACACTTTTTCCCACGTAAAACCTTTTAGAATTTACAATCAAGATTAAATCCCACTTCTTACCAGCTGTTTTATTGTTCTTCAGACCAAACGTCACCTTCTTTGATTGGGAGTTGAGGGTTCGATTCTTCTGTGGAATGAAAATACACAACTCAACGTTGTACCATCTACATGAAGCTGCTCTGTATCACACATCTGCCATCAACATAATAATTCCACTATATTAAGTCTGAGTCTAACCCAGGCTGATTCTCCAGGACAGAGGTTTCTGCTGTGAGTTGGGGGGGCATAATTAAGCTACCAGTTCATTCGCCTTACCTTCTTGCTGAGGGTGGGGGGACTCGGATGTGTTTTGGTCTTGCAGAAGAGGGGTGTTGGGACAGCAGCTTTGTTCTGAAAGGTGATGAACCCACTCTCTGATCCTTTGACAGCCATCTTACTTTGTGCCTTAAGATTCAAAGCACTCGCTGGTCCACTGACATCCTGAAATTGAAAGGCAGTAATGTTGGGTGCCTTTGGTCAAAAAGTCCAGTAAGAACAAGAGTAACATGTCGTCTCTTCTTCATCACTTGTAATAGCGAAGCTTGACCCCTCTGAAAGCAGTTTGTAATGATACATTTACCACAGCCTGATACCACTGCGGCAACAAGGGGGATTAGTGGCTCGTAGGTCCCTTCTCGATCAGGGCTTACGTCCAGCAAAAAATTAAACAATTGAGAACAAAGACGGTACTGGAGCCCCACTAGCTCAGACACCTCCAGGCTCTGGGTCAGAAGTAGTTTCTATGTTAGTTTGGATGTTGGCATTGGAACAGGTTATTCAGCCCACATCTCCTGCATGTATCTACATGTGAGGGTACTCTAAGAGCAGCCCCAATTGTTACATTTCCCTTTGGGGATGAAGAAAGTAGCCCATCTATTATGGGTTACTCCCATTTAACACGCTATGATCTAAGTCCAGGCACGCCCAGTACCCAAACATCTGATTCAGACTTCAATAATCCAGTAGATTTCTAAAAACAAAAAAAACATGGCTTCAGTGTGTCAAACGGATTGTGAAGGTGCTGACAGATGAGCTGATCTTCTCTACCCACCTTGCTATAATCTATAGACAGTCTGTATACGAACAGGTTTATTCTGAAGGCAAGCGTTAGGACCAGCCAATCTTACACTGAGTCTGTTACAGCTGACCTGAACTCATTTAAATCCCCACTTAATTTACTTTGCATAATCACTTTCTTATTGATAAAAGCAAGTCATGAGCAGTCCAGCGCTTAGGGTCCAGCATTTTATTTTGGAGCCAGCAGCCCATTTTGCCAGTCTTTACTCGGTCATAAATGAGGCCTCGGCCAGGCCACCTTCAGCTTACGGCCACACCAGCCTGTGTGCGCCCCATTTCGTCTCATAAGGGAAGCTAAGCAGGGTAGGACCTGGGCACTACTTGGATGGGAGACCGCCTGGGAACACCAGGTGCTGTAAGCTTTTAGAGTTTAATTCAACTTTAAGTCCCCACTTAATTTTAGGTGGATCAACACTTTCTTATTGATAAAAAGCAAGTAATGAGCAGTCCAGCGTTTAGGGTCCAGCATTTTATTTTGGAGCCAGCAGCCCAAAATCCTTTACACAACATCACTGTGTAAAGGAGGGAAAGTAGGGCAGTTTTTTTTAAGGCTGAAAAATGACTACCTGACAGGACTGAAAGCTATTCAAATACTCACACTTCCCAGCTTCCTCTTCTTGGCTGAGCTCTCTTTGATGAACAGACTCGTCCCTGCAAGCTCATCTGCCTCAAACTCAAACTCTACAGGGATCTTCCTCTTCTTCTTAGCAGCTTTGCCAGACCTTTTCACCTCCTCAGTTTCCAGAGAAGCTGTATCTGGCATTTCATCTTGGATCTCATTCAGCTGAACTTCTGCCAGCTTCATTGATTTTTTCTTCTTCTTTGTTGGTGCTGCCTTGTTCATTGCTAACTGCAGTTTTTCAGCCTCCCCTGTTCCAGCGGATTCTCCTTGATTCTTCTTCCTCTTCTTCTTCTGTGTTGGGAGGCTTTCTTCTGGAGCAGAGGATTCATCAGGTAGAACCTGAGCTACAGCTCTTGTATGCTGTAACACTCCAGGTGGGGTTTCAGTGTCAGTGCTAACTGCTTCTGCCGTCTGCTCCTCAGTGGCTTCCAAATGTTGTTTCTTCTTTTTCTTGGATGTCTTCTGGTTAGAGGCCAGATCACCAGGAATCTTGTCCAGCTCAGGGATTGGGCCACCCTCTCCTGAATCTGCTCCGACCTCTGCCCACGCGGTACCCAAGCCCTGACCCTCACCCTGGCCTTCGCCTTTGCTCTTGGCAGGAGCAGCAGTTTCAGGTGCAGTGATAGTAGTTTTCTCTGATGTCTCACAGCCCCCTGCTTCAGCTTTCAGCCCCCCCTTCTTCCTGTTCTTGGCTTTCCCCTTGCAGAGTGCTGGTTGGCCAGCTCCCTCTGGAGGCATCGTCGTCATGTCTGAGAGGAGCAGACGTTCTGATGGATCTTCTGTGACTTTCACAGGTGAGACAGAGCTGTGTAGCTTTACTTCTTTTGCTAAATCCTGTACATTGTCAAGAATTTCCTCAGTCTGTGGACTCACAGAAAGAGCTTCGGTCTGCTTCTGCTCCAGTCTTTCCCCATTTTCAGTTACTTTCTTCTTCTTTTTCCTCTTCTTCTTCTTGCTTCTATCAGCTGGTTCACTGCTGTGGTTCTTTTTGTTCAGAGACTCCTCCTCTCCTGGAGAGGCAGACACACAGGTATTACTCATCAGCCTGAAACAGTCGATAACCAGGAATAAGACTCTGTCCCAGTTACTGTCAAAGTGTTTCAAAGGTGTTGCAGCGATGATCCTCCGTCGGTCAATATTTCCTTTAACTCAGAGCTCCATTAGGAGCTCTATTATGACATGAAAAACCTAACAGGTTTCGAAATAATCTAGTTTCAGTAAGACATAGCCACGAGGCCTGTAGCTAGATCTGAGTTTTCCCCATCAGGATGTACTGCTGACCTGTGTGAGCTTTGCTCTGCTTTCCTGCCAGTGCCCGGTCCTTAACATCCTCAGAATGCTTGGCTCTCTTCATCCTCTTCCTGCTGCCAAACATTTCATCATCCTCATCTGTGGAAACCTCCTCTGGATAATCACCCTGAGGAAAAATTCCTGAAGGAGGGAAACCCAAACATAACCTGGTAGTAAGCAGAGGCCACACTCCAACTCGTGCAGATCTGATATTTCCTACCTTCACTTAGGTCCCGCAGCCTGAGGTCATAGGAAAGAGGAAAACACAAGTTGGTTACAGACGCTGGCACAGTCCTGCAAGTGTAGGTTTACCCCGATGTGCTTTTTGTGGAACTAGAGTGTTGCTGGAGCTTGGACTCACGCTTTGATGATTTTGTAGAGTCTCTGTCGGTTTTGTCCTGGCGTGCTGCTCCGACTTGCCAGCTCAAACAGCTTGTCTGCCAGTGCAGTGTAGTCGAACTGAAACACATTTCATGAGTAAGTCCAACACAAATATGTATAGCCAGGTCACTGGCCTGTCGTGGGGCTCCTGTCCCACTACCCCCCGCCCTCGACAAAACCTTTGACACAATTCCATGTGTGTGTTTGGTGGGCTCCCATCCGTCCATGTGCACCGTGTACACCTCAGATGGGCAAATAGCTCCAGTGGAAACAGACATAGCCGGATGGGTCTGTGTGCTGGACATTTAGATATCTAGATCCATATTTAACTTAGATACTCTGTTTAACATGTTCTAGTCATCTTCCTTTATATTTATTACATTTTTCACAATTAGTTTTGGGCAATAAAATGGTTACTTTACTAAAAAATAATTAAAACAATTCATGCGAAATACTTTGACCCAACGCAAAATACAGAGATGCACATTTAGATATGTACGATTTAATAATCTGTGATATGGTGAGGCCTCGAAAGGTGAGACACCATATAGTGAGGATGACGGGGAACTCATCAAACACATGAAGAGGACCGGGCAAGATGGAGCACACAGTAGAGAAACTACAGCCGGTTTTTCTGAGGAGAAATCAACTCTGAACACAGAGTCCTCAGTCATGAAAGTAAAGATGGAAAGAGAAGTCATCCCTCACCTGTAGGACTGGTCCAATGTCGTCTTCCTGTGGCAGCTCTGAGTCCGAGTCCTCCCCATGAAGACGCTCATCATCACTCTCACCGTCTTCTTTGTTGGATTTGCTTCCTGGAGGCACAGACTTTTTGAAAACACCAACACACCTCCCTTCAAAGAAATTCCAACCAAGCTGACCCAAAAGGAGACAATTCATATAGCAGCTGAACTGAACAAGGAGCCCCTTCTGTGCATCCACTGGCATTCTGTCATTTTTCTGAGGCAGGCCATGGAGCTGGGCTGGTCCCAGAGTCACTCCACCCCTGGCTCAGCCTCAGAGCCCTCAGAAATGAGACTTACGTGTTGAGCTTCTCCACGCTGATTCAAAGGGAGCATAAACAGTGCTGGTGGGGATACGAGCACCCTCTTAACAAACTAGCCCCTAAAATTGGAGCCCATATTATTGTGTTTAGCTTTAGGTCCATGTTAGTCCGGTTAGTCTGAATTAAACCACGTGCCGGCTCTGGTCTGTACACTGCTCCGCTACACTAAAGAGGAATCCTCTCACCGTGACACCTTTCAGAACTCTGTGACCTTTTTCTGTTGCTGCACCAGTGCTGGTAAACTTTGGCTTAAATTCTTATTTCCACACTAGAAGATAGCAGGCGGCTCCTCGGCTTCTGAGCCAGACGGATGCAGACCCCTTTGATGCTCCTCGCTCTGCCACAGACAAATGGACCCCGACGCATGGGGAGTGTAAATGACAGTACCATTCATCTGCTTCCTGGTTTTCTCTTCCTCAAATTCGCCATCCTCCTCAGACTCCCGTCCTGAATCGGAGTCCAGGACCTCAGATGCTTTCACCTCCTTCATCAAATCCTCGATAGCAAAGGGAGCCTGGTCAATGATGGTGCTGAAGATGCTGCTGCAGATGGCCCTAAAGAGGGTTTGGCTGGGGAGAACGGGTTAGAATTAAAACTAGGAATCTGTAAAAACAGGCATCACTCCCGATCCTTTCAAGGCCAATTGTGGTGTGCTATATAATCAAGATCATCATTTAAAAACATACAATTAAAAAAAAGGGATAAAGAGCCTTCATCTTTCCCATCATTGCTCCCCATAGAACAGCCGCCAGTCCTTTTGTTTCAGCTGTTTGAGACAGTACCAGACAAAAGGTGTGAGCGTTCCCCTTTTTCCCAACGTATCTCCCTGTTCCCTCCAGTCATGACGGTTTGTCAGATGTTGGACAGCTGTTCTGTCACATTAAAGGAAAGCACACTGACCGGTGTGGAGGGATGGCCCCTCCCATTTAAAATAGGGGCTTCAGAATGGATTGCTGGAGAAAAAAACAGACTTACTCCTTAGTTTTGGCTGCTTGTTTGCAGAAAGGTTCAATGAATCTCAGGTTCTGATCAGCAGAAAGCTGTGGGAAAGGAAAGCAAAGGCCTGTGTCAGG
>CAJRST010001114.1:43561-54329 GCA_907169785.1 Menidia menidia
GGGGGTGCAAAACGTCGTGATGAAAGCCAGACGGGGACGTCCCACCTTATCTCTCCTGGGTGTTTCCACTCTTCCCCCCTCCTCCTCCCCTCTTTCCTTCCTCCGGCTGGATTCCTAGAGCCCGTTCCTTTTGTTTCTGACCAGGAAGTGTCTGGAAAACAAAAAACAAAGTCCCAGCAATAACAGGCAGGTATGGAAAAGGCAAACAGGTGCCCCTGGATTCCTGAGTACGCAAGATTACGAGGTTTTCCTCTTTTATTTAAGCTAGAAGTGAGTTATGTGTGCTGAACATTGCTTTTTTGTACAGTTTTGAGGCTCAGTTTTCAGGCAGTTTGGAGCCAAAAACGAGTGTGTGCTGCTGCCATCTAGTGGTAACCGCGAGAAAACCTGGCCCAGACCCCAGGTTTAAACCCCTGTTTTATTTTAGAACTTAGACTTTTATTATTTTTTGCAGAGCAATGATACAACCATGCATTAAAGGTACATGACACAAATGTTGACAATATGAAGTTTTCCGTAAATAAACATCTTAGTCACAATTGTAGGTTCATCGTCATAGAACCCCAAAATAAGGATACACATATATATCCTATAATAAGGATATATAAGGGATAGCTAAACATCATATGCCAAGAGACAAACTTGTTGGGTTTATTTACATCAACATTGCTTCTGCAGGTTAAAAGTGTTTTTTTGAAGTCTTAATGAGTAGGTTATCTTTTCCATTTTATACAATTCCCTTACTTTTTGGACCCATAAGCAGTGTTGGGGAGTAACAGATTTCATGTAACGACGTTACGTAATTTAATTACAAAAAGAGAGTAACTGTAATTCAGTTGCAGTTACAATGAGAAAATATGTAATTCAGTTATAGTTACTTCAGAAAATATTAAGAATTACAAATGTAGTTACATTTTTTTAAAAATATAAAGAAAAACCTTTGCAAAATATGCAACTCACTGATAGACGAAGCGTATTGATTTACTAATATTTGATTTATTAATAGTTGATGCATGACAAACGTTTATCGATGTCTATGACCTAGCCTAGCCTAGCCTAGCCTAGCTTAGCCTAGACTACCTAGCCTAGCCAACTGTAGGTGACCAGACGTCCTCTTTTTCCCGGACATGTCCTACATTTTAGTTGTCATACTTAAAAAAGTATCGATACTAAAATGTTGTATCCGGATACGACTGACTTGTGTCTGATTTATTTATGTATTTATTTACGTTGTTTATGATCATTAACAAGACGTTAGCCATGAACTGCTAGCTGCGGCTAATAGCTAATAATAACATGCTAAAATTAATCATGGGTCAATACTCATTAAAACTTTAAAGTAATCAAAAAGTTATCAAAAGTAATTAGTTACATTACTTTTTAAAAGTAATCGAAAAAGTTACACTACAATTACATTTAAAAACAAGGTAACTTGTAACTGTAACGGATTACATTTTTAAAGTAACTTACCCAACACTGCCCATAAGTCATATGAAGGAGGCTCCAGCTGCATAAACTTATTGTGATGCATTTCAGGGCAGTTGTAAAAAGGAAATTTAACAGATATGCTTTGCCCGGTATAATACCAAGCACCGCGACTGCAACATCCTTTGGTATAACTCCTGGGAAAATATGGTTTATAGTTCTGTACACCTCGTCCCAAAAGTTTTTAAGTTTGGGGCATGACCAAAAAATGTGTGTATGATTGAGCCACAATTTCTCCAACACAAGCTTGGTACTTTAGGATCCATCTTGGCAACCCCAGTTTAAGGGAAAATATGAAAATAAGGTATCATTATGCGTTTCTCATGTTTCTGCAGAAGCTTGTTTTACTCCCACTGAGCTGTGAGGCGTCCTGAGGCCCCGATGGCACAGAAAGTAGTCCCTCCAAAGACTACAAATAGACTTAGATTTAGATTTAGACTTCCTTTATTGTCATTGCACAAAGACACGAGGTGAATTTGACAACGAAATGTCGATTACTTGGCTACCAGTGTAACAGCTAAGACCTTATTCCTGCACAATAAATATGTATTGTATTGTATTCTATAACTAAGCGCTAAGAGCTAGCTATATACAGGTTATATGTATATATATATATAATCTACAAGTTGAAGCAGTTCACATCTCTTAGCTGGAACCGTGCTAGCATGTTACCTGAGGTTTAACCCTGGAATAAGATTATAGTCCTGGTTTGGATCTTAGACAGAGAAAAGGTTGACCTTATAAGACCTTATTCCTGCACAATAAATATGTAATGTATTGTATGCTATAACTAAGCGCTAAGAGCTAGCTATATACAGGTTATATATATATATATATATATATATATAAATATACATTTATTGTCATTGCACAAAAACACGAGGTGAATTTGACAACCAAATGTCGTTACTTGGCTACCAGTGTAACAGCTAAGACCTTATTCCTGCACAATAAATATGTATTGTATTGTATTCTATAACTAAGCGCTAAGAGCTAGCTATATACAGGGTAAAGAATTATATTTATACATATATATTGCACTGACTTTTTTGCAAAGAAACATCGATAAATAGTAAGTAAGTAAGTAAAGTTTATTTATACAGCACCTTTCACAGACATCAAAGGTCACAAGGTGTTTCACAGAAGTGCACAATTATACATCAAGATAAAACAACTAAATGTAATAAAAACCATAACTACATAAAACAATAAAATGTAATAAAAACCATAACTACACCGAATGCACTGGAACTGTTAAAAAGATTTGCATCTAGCAAAATGACCTCTTTTGCGAGCACATGTCAGTTTTTTATATTTTTATTTAGCTGACCTTAATGTTATTGTGCATTAATGTTGGAGTAAAGTGGCTAAACGTTGAGTTTTCATTAACTTTTCTTTTTTCCCTGTAACTGGGGCGTTAAATGACATCTAAAAATAGTCCCAAACAGCATTTATTCTGTAATCTTGTGTATTTATGGTGTTAAACCCCTGGTGACAGCTCTGAAAAACCCTGCTCTCCTGTGAGTTATGTATCATTTTACAGCCTCCGTACAGACACAGAAAAAGGGGAATTTGTTGAAAAAGGGGATTACAGCCACCTCCAAAAAGAACCCAAAACCGAGCCGGTTTGTGTTTCCATGGTTGGTTTTGATGTACTGAAGGCTTCTTCATGCCATTTTTAAAAATCCAGGAACTGACAATCCTGCAAGATGTCTTTCTTCCCAGAACTGCCTTTAAATGGTTAAATTACCCCCTTTTAACCCTTTAAAGCCTGATCCAAGAATAAAACAAAACAGAAAACTACTTTTTTTTGGTTTGAATTCCTTAGTTGGCCTTTTAACACAATATGTAAAAAGAAAAAACTGAAATATATTTTTGATATTAATAATTTATTACTATGTGATAAGTCCAGATTATTTTTTGTGTATCTTCTGCCCCCTGTTATCAGGTGTATCTGATTGTGTACAATAGGATTTTGAGCAAAGTTTTTACCATTAAATTATGCAAAAGGAGTCAGACGCAAAACATTTCAGAAACAATTTGAAAGAAGAAATATAAAATATGATGAAAATACATTTTTGTGTCTATTTGATTCCTATTCAAGACACTTAAGATAAGATAAGAATAAGATAAGAATAACTATAGTGTTACTATAGGCGGATACAGATTTGTTTGTCATTTTTGGTTGGTGGTGTGCCTCGAGATTTTTTCTATAAATAAAAGTACCTTGGCTCAAAAAAGGTTGAGAAACACTGACCTAGAGGGGCTGGGACTACACCGCTTTTTATATTTTCATGTAATGATCGTTTTAAAAGCTGGCAGAGCTCATGGAGCTACTGCTACCCTGATGTCATTAATGCCGTTAACCTTTAGTAATGACTATAATTCCCCCTTTATTTAACTGCAATAAAAGCAAAAGATAACCATCCACAAACATGTCGGCGGCCCATTTTGCCCATTTTGCCTTTTCACCAGAGAAGTATAAAGTACTGGAGTAGAAGTACAAGTACTATATAAAAAACTGACTTCAGTAAAAGTAGAAGTATTCTTTCAACTCCAGACTTAAGTGGAAGTACGGAAGTACTCCATTTTTTTGTAGTATTTCAAAAATTGCTACTCAAGTACAAGTATAAATAAAAGTACAAGTACTGTGTATATTAAAAAAAGGCAGTCAAAAGTGTGATAGATATTGTTTATAATATGTATGTTTCATAAATATTATTTTACAGTACAGTAGTTATTTATAAAAAGTATAAATAAATCGTTTATACAGTACTTTAAGTTGTTAAACAAATGTTTGGGCCTGTAAACAGGTTTTGTTCTTTGGTTTAAACGCATTATGGAGCATTTCATTGTTTAATAATTGTAAAAAAAAATAAAGGTTACTACTTTACGGATTTCGAGAGACAGTATTTAATTCACCCTAACCCTAACCCAGCTTCACCTATTTAACTCTCCCTATTTATAGTAAACGCCCCTCAGTTATAACCCAAATCTGTGGAGGTCAGTGAGCCAAAGGCTCCGTGTTTTTCCTCGTTTTATCAAACCGAACGCCGGCTGAAAATGGATGATTTTGAGGTGAAAACTGACAGGAGGAATAATTTGTGGACATGTTCAAAGTAAAGTTATCTCATAAAAAGCAACATGGGACTCTAAGATAACACCATAAAGGGCTCTTTTTGTGGGGAAACCCAACTTGTTTTACTTAAGAGCTCATATTTTTGAGTCCAACTCAAAAATATGGTAAAGAAACAGAAACTTTATCCCCATCTGTTTGTTTTGGAGCCTATACCTCTATTAAAATGTGTTATTTAGTGGGCCATTAAGGTGCTGACCTCACTTTAAATGGTCACACGCCTTATTTTCTGCTTTTCGTTGTTCATTTATCTGAAAAAAATAGGATACAGCCAGTGTTGGGTAAGTTACTTTAAAAATGTAATCCGTTACAGTTACAAGTTACCTTGTTTAAAATGTAATTGTAGTGTAACTTTTTCGATTACTTTTAAAAAGCAATGTAACTAATTACTTTTGATAAATTTTTTATTACTTTAAGGTTTTAATGAGTATTGACCCATGATTAATTTTAGCATGTTATTATTAGCCGTTAGCCGCAGCTAGCAGTTCAAGGCTAACGTCTTGTTAATGATCATAAACAACGTAAATAAATACATAAATAAATCTGAGACAAGTCAGTCGTATCCGGATACAACATTTTACTATCTATACTTTTTTAAGTATCGATACTTTTGACAACCCTAGTCTGAAATGTAGGACATGTCCGGGAAAAAGAGGACGTCTGGTCTAGGCTAGGCTAGGCTAGGCTAGGCTAGGCTAGGCTAGGCTAGGCTAGGCTAGTTTATAGACATCGATAAACGTTTGTCATACAACACCAAACAGTCAAATATTAGTAAATCAATACGCTTCCTCTATCAGTGAGTTGCATATTTTGCAAAGGTTTTTCTTTATATTTTAAAAAAAATGCAACTAAATTTGTAATTCTTAATATTTTCAGAAGTAACTGTAACTGAATGACATATTTTCTCATTGCAACTGTAACGAATTACAGTTACTCTTGTTTTGTAATTAATTTACGTAACGTCGTTACATGTAATCCATTACTCCCCAACACTGGATACAGCTAACAGAGATCTTTGGCCCAACTCGTTCAGAAAAACAGATTTTAATGGAAGTATGAGCACACCACACTTCCCAGTTGGCAAAAATAAAGAAATGTTGCTGCTAAATTAAATCCAGACTGCCGTTATGTCATCTTCAAAACATATCTGGAAGGGAAAATTAGCAGTTCATAAACATATTTTGGAGCACACAAGGTTAGAAAATCTGCAGGGTCAAACTAAATACCACGTTACCGTTGCATTAAAGTCTCATCATCCTGCAGTAAACATGAACCATCTGTGTTTTTGTGATTAAATGAGGGCAAATGCAACAGAAATAAATGATCTGATGCTCCAATTTCCCAATTTCAGTTCAGTTCAGTTCAGTAGCTTTTTATTTGTCCCAGTATGGGCAATTTTAGTGCATTAGTACTGCACATTAAAACATAAAAAACACAAGAAACACATAAAATATTTTAAAAATGAAAAAATATAAAAGTAAGGTGAATAAATACATTTATCAAGAATTGGCCAAAAGTGTGTTTTTGGCGGTGCTATTGACAGTTTCTTTGACAAATATATATATATAAATAAAGGCATATTTAACACATATCAGAATCAGAATAAGAAATACTTTAATAATCCCAGAGGGAAATTATTTTTGTTACTCGCTCCATAAATAAAACAATGGCAGATACATATATACATTTCTATATATATATATATATATATATATATAAAATTCCACATAGACAAAATTCCACATATTTTATTCAAGATGATGCAAAAGGTCTAAAGAAATCCAAACTAAACATGAGAAAGTTGAACATCTCAGGTCAAACGTATGCGGAACTTGTCAAAACATCTTTTTTGAAACTTTTACTTTTCAGGATTTTTAACAGAGATGTCACAGCCCAAAAGTTTATGGGTGAGATTTATGGGTCATAGATCACAGAGAGATTGTATAGACATGGAAACATAATGCATTAAAACATGTAGGCCAGAGTCCAGCTGCCAACATCTGCTCAAAAGCTCCACTTTTAGAGTCTGAATCCATAAAAACAAAAAAAAAAGCTGACATAATGTCCAGGACATGGATGAACTCACCTGGAGTGGCTAAACAGAAACTGGAAATATGCATGTTGAGTCCAGGCTGGTTTCAGACCGAGATGTATAAAGTACAAGTACTATATAAAAAAATTACTTGAGTAAAAGTAGAAGTGTTCTTTCAACTCCAGACTTAAGTGGAAGTACGGAAGTACTCCATTTTTTTTAACTTAAGTATTGCAAGTAGAAGTATTTCAAAAATTGCTACTCAACTATCGAAAGTACAAGTATAAGTAAAAGTACAAGCACTGTGTATATTAAAAAAAGGCAGTAAAAAGTGTGATAGATATTGTTTATATTATTTCAAACGTGTGAAAGGCCATACAGGTGTTTACAGAAACAGAAAACTACATCTGCATTAGCATCAACAGCACTTCATCTGCTATTATTTATTATTCCAGAGTCCGAATCCTGAGCTGAGCCTTTATGCTAGCATGTAGCATACAGCTAGGTTAGCTTTAGCTAATGTTATCAATCAGCTAGCCAGCTAAGTTAGCTTTAGCTAACGTTATTGTACAGCTAGCCAGCTAGGTTAGCTTTAGCTAACGTTATCATACAGCTAGCCAGCTAGGTTAGCTTTAGCTAACGTTATCATACAGCTAGCCAGCTAGGTTAGCTTTAGCTATCGTTATCATACAGCTAGCCAGCTAGGTTAGCTTTAGCTAACATATTCATAGAACTAGCCAGCTAGGTTAGCTTTAGCTAATGTTAGCTGCTACGTCCCTAGTGAACAGGGAGAACTGAACTAGCGCTTATTTACTAGCTTATATGTCATTGTATTTTTTAACTTACCTTGATATGCTTCTTCAGATTAGATGGGGAATTTTTGAAGGCCATGATTTGGCAATCTTTCAGGAGGTTTTTTTATTTTATAGGCTATATTAATAGCTCAAATCTCCCAATGAGGAGCCAGCTTCCCAAACCCTGACAGAGCTAATTATCATTACGTTTAAATATCTATTACGATTCAGCCCGTGAAAGTAAAAGTATTAAATTAATCAAAAATATGTAGTGGAGTAAAAGTAAAAGTAGGGAAAAATATATACTCCAATAAAGTACAAATACTGCATTTTGGTCCTTAAGTAGAGTATTTAAGTAGTTCTACTTCGTTACATCTCTGGTTTTAGACAAAAGGCTTTTTCAGTTTCTAACAAAAGTTTACAGGCAAAGCTAAGTTTACAGGAACTTATTAGAAACTGGGAATGTATTTTCATTATTATTATTTTTTCTATTGATGTTTGTTTGCATCATTCCTTGTCTGAAACTATTTTCCCAAAGCTTTCCGTCTACATGGATGATAATAAAATAAGACATATTAGACTCTCTTTGCGGTTTTTGGCGTCAAATCAGGGAAAGCTTCTCATCATACTTCATGGTGTGGTAATGCAATAATAAAAACATTAAAAGTCCACAGCATTCTGCACACATCAGCAAAGCACCTGCTGGAGTTTGTGAGAGAGCGTGGATCCCTTTTAAAAGCCGCCCAAGAAACACATCAAATATTTAAAAATAAATAAATAAATAAATGTATCCAGAATTGACCAAAAGTGTGTTTTTGTCAGCACTATTGACACTTTCTTTGACTAATATATCAGACTAATACTGTATATCGGATCAGATATGACACATTTGGCTTGCTTTATAGGGTTAAATATGCTTATGTGTGTGTATATATATATATATATTTTTTTTTTTTTTATTTATTTATTATATATATATATATATAAGCATATGTGTCATAAGCCAAATGTGTCATATCTGATCTGGTTTCTGAAGTCTTTTGGATCCCAATCAAACGTTTATTATCTGAAATGATACTTGGCAAAGAAGCCATTCATCACATTTGTTGAAAATTAATTTAGCAAAAAGTCAGAGCTATTTATTAGACGTTGCTGTGATGGTGTGCAGACTCCACATATGGCTCCCAGAAACCTGCACACAGCTTTAAAAAGGTGTTTCCACATTACATGGCACCGCTACAGACAAGCTAACGGGGCCAAAACAAACAGGCTGATTTATGCCGAGCTGATATGTATCCCTAAAGTCCACAGCTCACACAGAAACTTCTCGTTGCTCCACTGGATCCAGTCGTGATGCAAACGGCAGCTGGTTCTCATAGAATAATGAGTCTGAATTATTTATTAACGCTGAGACATCGTTAGGAGACCAGAGGCAGAATGGGGGAGCGGGATAATCTGAATTATGTGTTCTAGGATGCTGGTTTTTGTGTGAAAATGCCCAATGAAAGCAGTATAAAATTAACAATAAATGGCAGAATGTGACACTAGGAGTTCAGCTTGTGTGTAAAATGTGAACTCCATAATTATCAGGACAAACCACATAGTGCAAAAACACATCACTGGTCAAACTTTACTTAATCTGTACTTTTGTATTTTTTTGCATTCTCATGTACTTTTAGTCTAAAAAAATATATATAAAAAAAACTGTACTGTAGAGATGCCCCCTTCTAATAGAGACTCATGTTTTGTTTGATTTGAAATAATATAATCTAAGAAATAACCCCGTGTTGATAATGTGGATTCTTGTTCGGGGTAAAAAGCAAAAGCCTAACACGGCCTCCTTCAGTGTGACGTAAGCAGAAAACCACTCAGACGTGACTATTTTTAAATCTGTGGCCTGATGTGAAAATGATCTTATCTTTATGCAAAGTCTAGACTCATAAGTGACTTCCTGTTTGAAACGTAGCAGAACAGTTTGGGGGGGGCTCTGAATTTGGTTTTGGGGTGCTTGCCTCTCTTTGTTATGCTTTTTTAAAAGCTTTTTAAAGCTTTTTGACCTCATGTTTTAATGCTTTTTTCTTTTGCTCAAACACACTTTAGAGTAGTGTTTTTCAACCACTAGTGAGCCGTTAGTGATGGTCAGGTGTAGAAAATCATCCAATTTCCCCTAATTGGTGTAAAAAGATTTTTTTGATAAGGAATTAATTATCTGTAAATAATACGCCATTTCTGAGTGTGTGTGCTGTTCTAGTGACTGGTGGAATAATCATGTAATAATTCCTTATGACTAGATTTTGTATATTATTTTGTATATTGAAGTGGACATGTTAAGAGCAATTTGAAAGAAGAAATATAAAATAAGATAAAAATACATTTTTGTGTTGATTTGATTCCTATTCAAGACACTTAAGATAAGATAAGAATAAAATAAGAATAACTATAGTGTTACTATAGGCGGCTACAGATTTGTTTGACATTTTTGGTTGGTGTGCCTCGTGATTTTTTCTATGAAAAAATGTACCTTGGCTCAAAAAAGGTTAAAAAACACTGATCTAGAGTATCACATTTAATTTTTCAAAAATGTGGCTTTACTTTTGAACTATGGCCTCATTAAACCTTAAAATCTGGTGCCATTTTGAGGAGAAATTGCTAAATTAGTGCGTCCAAATATCAGATTTATCACATAATGAGACGCCTCTGCTATGTTTAGAGTGGAAATCCAAACCAAGTAGAACAAGAAAACCTCATTTTAGAAAGTCTGAATACCAATCTGACACCTGGTTGAACTTTTCCTGATCACCTTTTCCGAACAAAATCCCGGAAAATCAGGTGTGGGGGCTTTTCTCATTATGTGTTCATGATCAGGAGCATTTATTTCCCAACTGGATTCTGACCACAGAGCAATCACAAACTGGAACATGTCAGAATCCAGCCGGCAGCTAGCTTGATTAGCTTTGGTCGGGATCTGGATTTGGATTTGAAGCTATAATCTGTTAGCGTGGTTGTTTGTTTTTGGTCCAAAGGGCAGCGTTCCTGTTCTGATGAAGGCAAAACTCTCTGTTTACTGTCAGGAAATCAGCAGAAACACAAACTCAAACCTGGAGACGGTTAGCGTTGATCCAGGTTTTTTCTCCTCTCTGTGCTCATCCAGGACATGATTACAGCTTTTTCCCCACAAAACCATCCCTCACATTCATCAGAATACTGCCCCCTGAAACCACCGATTCCTGATTCATGATATTAGAGGAAAGAGGACGAAAAATAGCAGCTAATCTTAACCCTTTAAAGCCTGATCCAAGAAAAATAGGAAGAATATTGGAT
>CAJRST010001115.1:0-15039 GCA_907169785.1 Menidia menidia
GATAGATAGATAGATAGATAGATAGATAGATAGATAGATAGATAGATAGATAGATAGATAGATAGATAGATGGATAGATAGAGCTCCTGTGTGTGGCTGAATGTGAGACATCTTCTGCCTCCATTTATCTGTTTTTTACAGTCTGTTGGATTCATGGTCATGTGGATTTAAAGACATTTACATTAGTGGAAAAAATTCAAGGGGAGGAATATATATTTAAAAAAAAGTCTAATCAACCAAAACTTTGGCGACCCCCATGCAGTACCTCCAGGACCCCCTAAGGGTCGCGGACCTCCTGTTGAAGACCTCCACTTTAAAGGAAAAATGACCTACAACAAACCCCAAACCAGATAAATCAGGGGATGTGTCTTTGTGCTTAATATTTTTCAGGGTACAACGTGACGGTGCTGGTCAGAGACCCCGGCCGGCTGCCCGCCGACCACAAGGCGGCCCGAGTGGTGGTGGGGGACGTCCTGAGCAAGGAGGACGTGAAGAAGACCATGGAGGGCCAGGATGCCGTCATCATCATCCTGGGAACCAGGAATGATCTCAGTAAGGATGAGCAGGTCTTTGGGCCGGCTGGGTTCAGTTCATGAGACAAAAGAAGGCCAGTTTAGTCAGGGTTTGTTTTTCTGTGAGGTGGAACTCTGGGAAAAGTAGTTTTTAGGAGCTTACTACTTGTTAGACGTGGGTTTCCCTGCTTTTATTTCCCAACCAGGGGGATAAAGATAATTTCCTGAGGCTACAAACTGGACAAAAACCATCTCTAATGGCACGATAACACAAAACCTTCACCAGAGGTCTCGATAAGTTTCACACCACCCGATTAAATCACCATGCCGGGTGCCAGAGGCGCATTTATTTCCATTAAACTGATGACCGCTGTGGGAAGATTTGAACCCAATCTCAGTTTTAAGGCTCAGTGCAAATATGTTGTTGTAATTAGAAAAAAAATAAAGAACAAACTGGAGTTTTAAAGTGGGGAACATTTTTTTAAAACTCTTTTATCTCAATAAAATAAACTTGTAAACCACATTTGAAAATATTTATTATGCTTATCTCTAAGAATGAATAGATAGCTCTGCTGTAGGCAGAAAAACCTGCATTTTACCAGCAGAAAATATAAAAAAGTGAAATTTTGTTGCATGCTTGCGCCACCTGTTGGATAAATATAAAAGTTTAAGCTGCTTGGACTTCCATTCAAAAATCTAAATTAAAATATGATTTTCAATTATTTGTAGCAGGTTTTATTCTCTATATTATTATTTTTAATTGTAATCATTGTTATTGTTTTATGTATTTACTCTTAATTTGAATTAATTTAAATTAATGACTTTTTTTTGTTTTTTTTTGTTTTGGTTCATTGTGCAAATGGTGTCAACCTGTTTTTGTCAATAAAAAACATTGTTAAAAAAAACAGTCACTTCAAGGATAGATCAACAAACAGAGTCTAAACCAAAAAAAGCCAGATAAGAAACTCCACCCTGAACCTGGACGTTTCTGTTTGCCCCTCAGGTCCGACCACCATGATGTCCGAGGGCACCAAGAACATCCTGGAGGCCATGAAGTCCCGGGGGATCCGCAAAGTGGTCGGCTGCATGTCCGGTGAGTTTTAATCATAGTTTTAATCATTAGACCCGTCAGAAGGACGAGGGCAGACTAGCTGGAGCTGCTCAGACCCGGTTCTGGGACTCATCTCTAAACACCAGATATGTTTTAACATGGTTATCTCCATCGTTTTTATTGGGAGGAACATTTTACCTGCCAACTCTGCAACCAAAACGCCTGTAAAAAGAATCAAACTGATGCTGTTTTTGAGGAAAAGATAAGACTCTGAATCTTTGATCCCGGCAGGGAAACTTATGGAGCTAAATTAATAGAAGTTAAAGAAGTCTGAGCACAAAAATCTGCCTTTTTCTTTTATTTTTAAGAATTTTTATTGGGGTTTGGGCTTCAGAGTCCTATCTCGTTGCTCTTTGGTTGACTCTGGGGAGACCACAGAAGACCACTCGGCTGGCTGAAAGAGGCCTGAATAAAAAGTGGACAGACCACAGAGGCAGTTTGACCCAAAGCTGTGCAGATCTGAAATATTTCCCAGGGTCTGTGAGGCTATGAAATCAAATATTAGAGACTGATTTCTGAGGAAGGGTGCATAAAATAGAAGAAAGCCTGAACTTTAACCTCCATTCTTACAGTTTTTTTTACTTAAATGAAGCATCTTAGAGTTGAAATATGTCATTTGACCCTTTTTTTTAAACTTAAATGAAGCATCTTAGAGTTTAAATATGTCATTTGACCCATTTTAGGGGTTCTTCTTTATCCTGATTGATTAATAGATTGAATAGAAAAGTGTGTCTCTGAGTCTAAATCATTGCCTGCACTGTCTGTGTCGCTTTTATTCAACTTCACCTGCAGCTTTCCTCCTGTGGGATCGAGCCAAAGTGCCCCCCCGACTCCTTCCTGTGACGGAGGACCATGACAGGATGTACACCGAGCTGAAGACGTCAGGCCTGGACTACGTGGCCGTCATGCCTCCTCACATCGCTGGTCAGCAGGACGTGGAGACTGATAATTCACTCCAAAAAACACATTTTTTTACACTTTATTCGGAGCGATGTCGATCAAACGGGCGCTTTTCTGGGAAAAATCACGAAATAAATACCAATACACAGGATGCTGAGTAAAAAAAGTGCATAAAAACAGTTTAAAATAGTCAGAAAAGTTCAATTTTATAGGTTTAATCAAGTCTCAAATCTCTTATGGTGAAGAACAAATCAGGCAGAAACACCATCAACAGTATTTATTGTTATAATAAAAAATCTGTCTTTATGTTTTATTATCCTGCGTCCTGTTTTGGGGCTTTTGGGGGACTTAAAGTGGACGAATGAATAGTTACATTCGAATACAGTTTATGTGAATTACTCCCCGTCTGCCCCCAGGCGACCTCCCTCTGACCCAGAGCTACCTGGTGGCCGAGCAGATGCTGAAAGGCAGAGCCATCTCCAAACACGACCTGGGCCACTTCTTTGTCCAGTGTCTGTCCACGGCCGAGTGGGACGGAAAGACGGTGGGAGTTTGGGGGGAGTACAAATGATGGCCCACGCCTGTTTAGGTTTTCTTCTGTGTCCACCAGCCATATTTTACATTCAGCCATCTAGACTGAAAGAAATAAAGTTTTAAGAAAAAAAAGAAAGGCCTGTTTTTATTGGTTTTGAGTGAATTTAACCTGACAATCTCATTTAAATTGTTTATGGAGAAGCATCTTCTGAATAGAGCCATTATATTCTGAGATTCTTCTTCTTCTCACCGCTCAGAGGAAAGAGTTTAAAAGGAGTTGTGCTCATTAGCACAGCTGCTTTTGCCAAGAGGTCTTTATATTAAACAAAAAGCTCTTTCTTATTGGGCCTAAACTCATCTATAAGGGTTATTGTTTAGGCTGGAGGTGGTGTGAAACTCCCTTTTTTCTCCTGGAAAATCAATTATCGTTTTTGGCGTCTGAATAAATCGAACAAGTCATGAATTTAGATCAATATAAAGAGCGTTTTTATTTCAAATCCGATAATAATTCATCGGTCAGTTGACTAAACAAAGACTTTGATGAGATCCTGGAGAGTTCAAGCTGCTTGGAGGAAAATTTCAAAGATATGACGGCCAGATTAAGAATTTTTAACAGAGTGTTTGCTGTATTATTGCTTTAGTTTACTTAAACTGAACTGAGTGGGATGGGTCTCGTTTTAATGGCTGAAATCTGCCATTTAAACCTTATAAAGAATTAAGGGTTAGAGATTTGGAGGTGAGGTTAGAGATCATTTCTGGTTCAGGATAAGCCAGCAAATTACACACCAACACACGAGCCCCCTGGCTTTGTCCTGGAGGCTCATACATCCCTTTAAAGGAGCCAAACTACACTTATAAGATGACTTTACAGTATGAAAGAAGAAACCGGAAGCAGTTTTGTAGCCCTAACCCTTTTTCCTCTGGTGTCCAATACACAAGCCAGGAGGATGGAGGAGAAGCTTCGGCTGTTTTTAACTTCAAATGTGTCAGAGAAGAGTGCTGTCAGAATTAAAAGCGAAAGCACTGACTCTCACAGGCTGCAGGAAGTCTCGCTGCTTTAAATCCTTCGTGACTGATGAAGTTTCCAGGTAACACTGATCCTCGTTGCATTAAAAAAACCGGCCTAGGTAGCTGTCTGTCCAGATAAAAATCTCTCCTGTGTACGTGTAGACCTTTGGGGGACCCAGGGTTTTTATTTATCCTTTTGCCTTGTAAATAACTGGCTGAAACTGGGAGTAAAGTGCGCACACACACGCGTGTCTCGCATAGTTTTGAGTCACAGATCTGTTCAGCTGCTGATTTTACTCTGATTATAGTCGCATTTAACTTTAAACTGAGTTGAATTTCGCCCTGTAATGTCTCCGTTAATTTTGTGAACACCCAGCTTTTAGTGAATAATACTTTTCAGATGGGAATGCCTCATTCGTTGGTGACGTAATCATTTAGGAATCACTGTTATGACAACAGGGACACTCTGATCTGCACGGCTGTCCGCTAATACAAGTAACAGTTAACGATTTATTTTAAATCTATTGATTATAATGCTCATTTAAGGCAAATTAAAGAAGTTTAATGTGCGTTTGTTTTATGTTTTTTGCGCGTCTTGTGTCTTAACAGGGCGACCCGCTGGAATGTGGCGCCTTTAAGACTCCATTACCCACAATGCCCCTGTGCGTGCAACCCCCAACCGTCACGTCCCCTCTGCGTCAAACTCAAATCACGAGCGGGATTCGGCAACTAGCGTAGAAGAAGCTGTGATGTAGGCGGATTTAAACTGCGCCCGCTTTTTCAAGAAGTTATTTAATCTCCCGTTGACTTCTGTATGGTCCTAGAGAGACTTTTAACGCTACACGAGGTGATTTTAATGAAGAGGAAGCTGGAAAACGACTCGTTAAACCGACAGTAGCGACGAAACTCAAGAAGAAGAGACGGGAAGTGACCCAACAGGTCTGTCTGCCGTTTGCTCACAACTCAGTTTAAAGTTCACCAGTTGGGTTTTGGGACGCTTTTTTAAGCGAGTAAAACACGGCCTCGCGTGTCAATGTAGGTCACGGGGCTTTCATTTTGGGTAGTTTTATCTTAGGTTTGCTGAGAGGCCTCTCTATCGGCCTTTTTTCCCTCCTACGCGGCGGTTCCAACCCCCACCCCGCATTCAAACCGGCTCCCCGGGTGGTTCCAGCCGGGAAAACCGAGAGAAAAAGGCCCTTCTTTCTGCCCCAGGCCGTTAAAAACCCTCAGGCAAAAGCTTAAGTGTGTAAAAAAGGCAGGAAACTTAATTTGAAATCACCACGTTATGACTTTTTCTCATTTATACTTCTGATATACAGCTTTTTCTGTGTTTTTAAAGTCTTAAAATGTCACCAACTCTATATGAAATATAGCCATGAAAAGTTTATCTGCTCAGATACAGAAATAATAATCTGCTTTACCAGATTAACTTGATGTGCAATGATTTTTAGTTGATTTTTTACTGAATATATGCAGGATCTTATTGAGTTTTTGCAATCTGGGATTGAAGCAGCATGTGAAGTTTGGAGGGAAAAATCAATGTTTGCTGGAGCTTTGCTCCCTGAAATGTGAGCCCGCTGACCCAAAGGCACCGGTCACTCCAGGCCGATGTCTCCCGAGTTATGACCAGTATTTTCAGCATTTTACGGTCAAAACTTATCAGGGAGAGTTGATCAGTGTACCGATCTGTTCATAAAGCCAGAGGTAAAGATGCTCCACAGCTGGAGGAAAAACAGACAAATACTGTCCAGTTTTTGTGGGAGAAAACTGAGCAAATTAAAAACCAATTTTAGGACAAAACTGACAGTTGTGTAATGACATATCTGAATGTTATGAGGTCGCTTGATGGCTCTTTTGTGCTTGTTTTAAGATTTGGGAACATGAGAAATACGACTACTGATGAGAATCGTTATGTAATGGCAAATAAAAAGCAGAATGGGGATTAAAACAGGGCTGATTTCTTTAAGGAAAATACAAAGTTGAGAGAAAAGTTTCTGCAGACATCCAAAAGCCAGTTTTAAACAAATAAATTAAACATTTTTTTAGCTCATATCCCCAGAAAACATAGCTAAAGGATGTTTTTAAAAAAACTATAACATACTTCTTAAACGTGGTGAAGATGGATGGACAAATCCAACCAAAAGGCATTTTAAGGTGGATTTTATAACTAGATATAATGAATAAAATAAAATGCAGTTGGCATCTCTCTTTTATGTGATCAACATGATTTAAATCAGAACCTTGAGGCCGTACTTTTAGATAATTTATTTCTTTTATTGCAGTTTCTGAGTTTCAGGATTTTAAGGCATTTTAAGGTGGATTTTATAACCAGAAATACCAGAAGTCAAATGGATGTAGAGTAAAAATGCAGTTGGCATCTCTCTTTTTTTGTGATGAACATTATTTAAATCAGAACCTTAAGGCTGTATTTTTAGATAATTGAGTTCCTTTATTGCAGTTTCTGAGTTTCAGTATTGACCAGAGCTTCCAGTAAACGGGTGTCTGCTTTCTTTCTCTGCTTCCGTTTCAGGATGATTCTGAAGGCCCAGAAGCGTAAGCTGCCCCCGCTGGACGGCGAGCCTCCGGCCCCCGCCCCCGCCCCTGGCGCCCCCCCCCCCCGCCCATGGCGTCGGCGTGTGGGAGTCCCAGCATCAGTTCCTGTTCTCCGTGTCTCTGCACAAGTACGAGCGCAGCCGGGCGCTGGCGGAGCCCAGCCTGCGCCGCTGCGTGCTGCTGGCCAACACGCTGCGGCAGGCCAGCCTGGAGGCCGCCGCCCCCCCGCCGGGGCCCCCCGCAGCCGTCGCCATGGCAACCGAGGAGGAGGAGGACTGGGGCGCCGCGGAGTCCTCGGACTTCTCCCTCTCAGCCGCCATCTCCTCCATCCTGACGGCGCTGGACGTGGCGCTGGACGCCCCCCCGCCGCCACGGACGCCGCTCCGGGCCGTGGAGAACCTGCAGGGGGAGGGGGGAAGGCCCGGGGGGGGGGCCTCCGCGGAGGACCTGGTCCAGGACATAGACATGGCCCTGCTGGAGAGGGACGGGGGGGCGCTCGGGCTCCGGGGCGGCGTGGCGACGGCGGCGGCGGGCGGAGACGAGCTGCTCCGCTTCCTGCCCCCCCTCTGCCCCCCCCCGCTGAAGTGTCTGCCCTCCTTCTCCTCCTTCAGCCCCCGGGCCTCTTCATCCTCCTCCTCCTCCTCGGCCCAGAGCCAGGGGAGGGACGGCTTCGACCTGGACCACCTGATGGAGATCCTGGTGGAGTCCTGATTCCCCCCCCCCCCCCCCTTTCCCCCCCCCGCCGCCACCCGGACGCTCACAGAACAGCTGGCGTGCCGAACGGCGCCCGCCGGCTATCTCTTTTTTTACGTATCTAACCCAGGAAGTAGTCTAGAGTAGCCAGGAGGCTCCGGGGGGGCGGGGGGGGCTTTTAGGGACCGCTACAGCTCATCTGTCACGTCGGGTCACGGTGAAAAAACTATGGCGGCGGCCATAAACGGTTTGTGGCCGCCGCCCTCTCACTGCCAAGCAGTGGCTCAGCCAATCAGGGGCCAGGACACGGCCTCCATCACAGTCTGAGGAGCCAATGGGCTGATTTTAAAAGAAAAGGACGGCCTCCTGGTGCCCAGAGGGAGGAAACCAGAGCAGCTCATGTCACATGATCGAGGGGGGGGGGGGGGGGGGGGGGGGGGGGGGGGGGGTACAAAGTACCCCCAGGTCCTCTGAGGGACCCTGAGCCCCCCGGCTATCTGAACCATGTTTCCCCAGAAGGCCGGGGGGGCTCCGGGGGGGTTCTGGTGCTCTGACCCGTTTTACCTCGTGAATTGCTGCACTTTTGTGGATGATGTGCGTTTGTGAGTCTGTTGTCGGACGCTGTTTGCGTCCCGTTCTGCAGTCTTTATAAGTGTATTTATAAGTGTTCGGGTCACTAAA
Source organism: Menidia menidia (assembly GCA_907169785.1). NCBI lineage: Eukaryota > Metazoa > Chordata > Actinopteri > Atheriniformes > Atherinopsidae > Menidia > Menidia menidia. The sequence continues at coordinate 7,993 of CAJRST010001115.1, forward strand.
CGGTTCGTTAGGAGTCCCACCATGAAGACTAATCACTGGTTTGTTACCGTTTGATCCACTTTTATCTTCTGTAAAGATATCTGAACATTATCTCGAAACGGAGGCCAGAATGACCTCAAACTGTTTTCTTTTTAAAGAAAAACACTGTATTATTGTTTAATAAAATATTAAACTGAAACACTGGGCCTGATTCTCATTCATCACATCTGGAGATTGTTTAAAGCTGCAATTGAACTTTAAAAATATTCAATTAATTCAACAAAAAAAAAAAAGGACTAAAAACATCCAAGATTTAAAGGTTATAAATCTCTTTATGGTTAACATGATCCAACATAATGAAAGCTTTTATTCCAATAAAATGTGGCAGAGTAAAATAAGTCTAAAGAGAGAAAATGTGACTAAAGTGGTCCTTTTCATCCATGGCTCACATTTCAGATTATTGTAAATCTAGGGGTTCTGTCTTAAATTTGGGGGAAATTAGACTAATTAGCATTACTTTGTGACAAATGAGGGTATTAAAATAGTTTGAAATAGAAAAACTATTGGCCTGAAAAGGAATATTAAGGCTTAAATGTGTATTTTTAACTGGCTGCTGATAAATTCAGGTTTTATTAGACTCCTTAAGGTTTGCTGACGTCCACATAAAAACTTAAATATCCACTAAAATCAAAAGCACGCGTTTTAAGAGTCTGCTCGAGCACTCAGGACATTTTGCCGTTATTCCTACACCACTTAAAGAAACCGGGGCATTTTTAAAGCGAGGCACAACTTTTATTCAGCGACTGAACATTTAAAATAAACACGGCGCATCTAGTTTACAGTAATCCATCCATTTAAGTCATGTTCACACATTTTACAATTAAAGCACAGTATTTATTTTACACAAACAACAAAAGAAAGCACACTGACATTTGGTTTTCCAATAAAATCCTGTAGTTTTCCTCCTTTGAACCTCTGAGTCCGGAGCAGTACACGGACCGACCGCTAGGGGGCAGCACCACACAGAAAAACCCGCTCTTCCGGCCATTTTTCCACATTTTAACCCAATACACGCGGGAGAGGGGCCCCAAAACACGCCATTAAGTGAAATAAAGTGCACTAGTGAGTCACTGTGAACGTGACTGGGTGGTCTGGGATGAGGATGCATCCATAAACAAACTAATAAAAAAAAAATAAAAAAAAAACCAAATACAAGACTGGTTGTGTCTTATGTGACCCGACTTAGTGGCTCAAAACAAACGAAAACCAGGTGAAGTGACCCGACCCTGTGACCCGCTGTGGGTGGCCCACCGGCCCCCTCTGGAGGGGCTGAACATCTGGGGGCCTCAGGCCAGATGTGGAGCCTCAGGCTAGATGTGTAGAAGCAGTGATGTCTGGACCCCGGGCCCCCTCCGGTCAGTGTTTTTTACCGGTTAAAAATGGGAAAAGGAGGGATTGGAGTCAGTCTGTGGGCCCGGGAGTGGGGCTCCGCCTCCACGCCGTCCGCTGACCGCCCGGTCAGCCCTTGCTGATGCTGTTGTAGGACGGCTGGCGGCCCGGGTCCAGCGGGCGGGCGGCGGCCTTGCCCCCGGCGGCGGCGGGTGGCGGCGGCGGGGGCGGGTCCACGATGGGCTGGCGGTCCTCGTCCAGGTCGGACTCCTCGCAGCGCGGCAGCTGCAGCAGCGCCGTCAGGCCGTGCAGGTCGGCCATCTTGTGGAAGGAGCGCAGCAGCAGGTACATCATCATCAGCCCCACGAACAGGTAACCTGGAGGCAGGGGGGAGGGGCCAAAGGTTACCAGGGCAACAAGCTACCCCCACAACTAAATGTTCCATTTAACATATAAACAAACATTCAAAGTCTAAAGATAAATGCACTGAGCCTAGTCAGAGAAAAAATAAAAACACCTGGACCAGGACAAAGTCCAGTTTCTAAACTTATGAGCTCCTACTGGTCCCAGATATCTGGAAAAAAAAGTCAAAATAAAAATGCACACCAAAGAAAGACTGGGCTCTCAGGAGGTTAATAATCCATCATGATTATCTGGGAGGAGACAAAAAGCTCTAAATATGAAGTAATTAGATTTAGTACACTAGAAAAATTGAATATATATATATATAAAAATCTAATTACTTCATATTTAGATATACATACACACATACACAAACATACTTGAATTTACTGGCCTTGTTACTACATATTGTATAGAGTACTTCTTGTGCTTCTTATATGTACATATATATATATAAAATAAAAAAATATTCAATTTTTTGATAGAGAGATAAAGAGTTCATCCTTCCAGGAACCAAATGGGAGCCAGAGGGACTAAAGCCCCAAATCCACACAGATGTAGAGACACTTCCCTTTAAGCCCACCAGGACTAGAAAATAACCACAGAGCAAAAGGATCTAAAGGCCACTAAAGCCGCTCAGAGGACAGGAGCTGACCCCTGCTGTTACTCCTGCCCCGGTTCTGTTCGGCCTGAAGTCCAAATCAGCATTTACAGGGTTCCTCACAACCGGAGAATTCAGCTCTGGATGGTAAACAAGTTGGGATTAAAGAGGCCTCAGCTTCCTGCTCCACTCAGCACACAGCTAAAGAAGTTAAATACTGAATAAATAAGAAAAAGCAGGCGTTAGTTATGTTGACAGCAGAGAAGTCGACCGGCTCCAGGCTGTTACTGACAGCATTTAATGAGTCTGATCGCTGCAGAGCTCCAGCTGTGTGTGTGTGTGTGTGTGTGTGTGTGTGTGTGTGTGTGTGTGTGTGTGTGTGTGTGTGTGTGTGTGTGTGTGTGGTGGTGGGAGACTGACTGTTCAAACTCCAAAACAGCCATGTGAAAATATTTGCTCTGGTGTCATCATGCACAAACTGACCCTATAAAAAGGACTGGAGGAGCTCAAGAGAGCAAAACAGGCCTTAAGAATTATATATATATATACACATATATATATACACACACACATATACACACACACTTATTTTTTTACAGGAGAAAAAAAAAAAAAGGAGTAATGTTGGAGGGAAGGGAAAGAGGGAAAGCCTCTCATATTAAAAAGGTTTGACGGCTCAAAGTGAGTTTGTGCATTTAAAATGAGAAATATTTTCTCCAATTGTCAGCAGAGGCTCAGGTCTGGGCCCACTAGCCCCCCCAGACTGTTTCCAGCCCCCCCTGGCCTGTTCCAGGTTAACCGGCCCAGCCCGGAGCGCCGTGGCCTGATGCAGCCAGTGGGACTCTTTCTGAGAAAAGTGACTTCTCAGGTCACCCAAAGGTAAAAACACACACACAAAAAAGAAACGCCGAATGAGGGAATCAATTTCTGGTGTTCTACAGAAACCCAACAAGGGTGGAAATCCATCACCAGCAAAAATAAGGATACATATAAATACATAAATTAAAAAAAAAAAAGAAGAAAAAAGGGAGGGGGTGCATTCATTCAGATTCCTGCTTTAAGCGTTTTGTCTGATGTTCCCTGAAGGCCTCACGGTGCAGATAACAGACTACTTTTAGACAAAAAGCTCATTCCAGTCCTGATTTAATTAGAGGGAACACAGAAATCTTAGCTGGTGCCGGCTCCTTTCAGAGAGAGATTTACTGAGGAGGTTTGAGCATTTTTCAGGAGCCAAGACCCCAAAAAGCTTTGTTTGTGTGGACAACAAGCAGCTAGCTCAAGTACAGTAAACTTTAATTCCTAGAATTCGTTCCCCCAAAAAAATATTTCAGCCCAATAAAAGAATTTCAGCCTGCAAAAATATATATTTTTTACTATATTACCAATTAAAAATACATTTGGATTTTTTAAAGAATTTAAAAAATTTTAAAAACGAAATTTTTTGGTTTTGAAATTTATAATAAAATAAAAGCTAAATAAGCCGATTCAACAGGAAAAAAAGGCTCCAGTTCACTTTTTCCCATCGTTTTATGAAAATATCCGATCGGTTATTTTTTTGTGCTGTTTTAGATGTTACGCTAACAGAGTTACATGTACACTAAGTTTTAAAGATGCACTTTATTAATGGCTTAAAAATAGAAGAGGAAAAAGGAGCCTTTTACTGCCCTCAGTCACCAGGTCGCCCCCCCAGAGGGGACATTTCTCACCTCCACACTGTTTTCACAGCCCAGTGGCGACTTTAGGCCTAGGACCGTCCTCAGGAGAGCAGGCCTGAGCTCCCTCAGCCAATCAGGGCTGGCGTTTAGGCCACGCCCTCTCACACATGGAGCTCAGAGGATTTGACTGTTTGCAGTCAGACTCCCAGCAGAGGAAAATAGAGCCTCAAACGGGCTTTTGGAGAAAAACACCACCTAGACAGCCAGCAAATCCTATTGGATTACACTAATAACACCATATTATGGTTTTAGTGGAGGTTACAGGAACCTCTGACCTCTGACACTGATGGGAAGAAAGAAAGGGACTCGAAGGCAGAAAGTAGAATTTGGGCCGATTTTAGAGAAAGAGATAAAACTCTGTTTATGTCTAAATGGGGCGTGTTGAGGAAATGAGTTCAGAATATTTTACACGTTAAAGTGTAGCACCCTGAAATAAAAATTCCTGAATAAAAAAAAAAGAAAAATGAATAAATAAAAGTAAAAAATTCATTTAAAAATAAATTCTAATGAAAATGAATATTTTACAGTGGAATAACAAGATGTCTCATCTAGATACCATTAGTAAAAATAAATTAAATAAAAAAAAAATCAAAACAATTAGACTGATCGGAAGAATTCAGATTGCATTTGAAATACATGAATTAAAAATAACTAAATTAAATAAATAATAAATTTCTACAAAAGTAGGGGAAAAAATTCTAATAATAAAAATTAATAATAATTCACAGTGAAAAAACAAGATGTCTTATCTAGATAAGATTAGTAAAAATAAATTAAATGATCGGAAGAGTTCGGGTTGAATTTTAATGTCCTTTGAAATAAATTGATTAAAAATAAATAAATTAAATGCATAAAATCAGCCAGTTTCTGTTGATTTTAGAGGGAAATGGCAGACTAAAACGGAGCTCACCCATGACGGCGGTCTGGTACAGGGCCCGGAGCTTCTGCCCGGGCTGCGTGGCGGGCACGAAGTCGCCCAGGCCGATGGTGCACAGCGAGACGAAGCAGAAGTAGACGCCGTCCAGGAAGGACCAGCCGGGCTCCAGCGCGCTGAAGACGGCGGCCGGCGCCACGAAGAAGCCCAGCACCACCAGCAGCAGCAGCAGCAGGAAGTGCAGGGCGGCGGCCGGGCGCGGCTCCAGCCCGGCGTGCTGCAGGAGGCCCAGCGGCGCCGCCACCAGGGGCGCCATCAGCCGCTGCACGCAGGCCGTGAGCACCAGCATGGTGAGCGGCACGCCCAGCAGGGCGTAGAAGATGGAGAAGGCCTTCCCGGCGTCGGACAGGGGCGAGGTGTGGCCGTAACCTGGGGGAGGGGGGGGATAGTTATCAGCACATGTGGTTCAATTCTAATTATATACCACCAAATCACAACAGTCATATTATAGCGCTTTCCAAACAGAGCTCTGAAGTTAAAGTTAGAGAAGTTACACAATGGCGGACCGTACATTTCACACCTAGGCCTTCAGTAGTGCTCCGTCTGAATCAATTCCCCCCTCAATAACTATTTTATGGTTGTAAAAATCATCTTATTATGTAGAAAAACAGTATAAAGATCAGAGGTGCACAAGTCTTATACTACTATAGAAGTTTAATCGACTTATTTTCTGTTAGAGGGCCCACAGAACGGATTGTGAAGGCCTCCAGGCAGACATCTTTGACTCTGACCCTGCCTAGCGACAAGTGATGGCTGAAATGTGATTGGTTAAATGCTTTCAGATGAAGCTGCACAACCAGGGGAAAAGCTATGAAAGAAAGCGGACAGACTATTTAGAGATATTTAATAAGTATCCATGGATAAAATATAATGTGATTCAGATATTGTCTTAGGCCTTGCAGGCCCACCACTGAAGTTACAGAAGCCCCACAATTCCCACCAAAAGCAGCACTAGGCTACACTGGGAAGGAAAAACTTCCTGTAAGAACAAGCTTTGGCCGCTTTGCTGTGCTTTACAGGCACTCGGAGCCATTAATAATAATAAAGATAAGACAAATAAATGAATATACGATAAATAAATACAATTAAAATGCACAAGTTAGTTGTCAGTACTCAATTTGAGGTTAAGGAAAAAGAAAACTGTAGAGAAAAAAAAAAAAAGGAGGGAACAGGTTTGAAGACAACATCCAGCAGCTTCTGAGCATATCTGGAATCATCTGGTTAGACGAAATAGAAAAGCTCAGGTAAATAATAATTTAAAGCTTAAAATAAGCTGAATCTAATCTTTAAAAAGAAATAATAAAGTAAGGGATCCCAAACAGGAGCGATGTGTTCTGGACCCACACTGACCACAAACAGCCGTTTGGACATTACCCTAAACATTAACCATCCTCAGAAGTCCTGAGGAAAGATCTGGTTTGACTTTGAGCTGCTTAAAACTTGAACTGTCAAAAGTCCTCATTAGCCAAATGAAAACCAAATTTCCTAAAGAACAGTCCAGTGAGGAAGAGCCTTTTTATGGAGGCCTCTTCGGCTCTCGCTGCCTGGTGAGGATTTCCAGGCATTTCGAGCCTCCTGAGAGCTCTCCTGTGGGTCAACGGGGTCAGGGGTCAGCCGGGACCACGGTCAGCTGGGCGAAGGCAGAAGCTCTTCAGGAGTTTTTTTGGTTTAGTTTCTTCATAGCAGCTTGGGGCTTTGCTCTCCACCCTCCAGGTAGAAGTTAGCCTTTTGCTGGAGCTCTGCTGGGAATCCACAGCAAAATAAAAACCCCCAAAAAACAAAAACCTTTTTTTTGTGGAGCTGTTTCTTTAAAACAACTCGGATCTGCCAGCAGTAGCAAAAAAGACTATCCATCAGTCCAACATTTCTCATCTTAAATGAGAAATGAGCTAATGCCCAGTTAGCTAAAGTCCAGTTAGCTAAAGCCCAGTTAGCTAAAGCCCAGCTAAGCAAAGCCCAGCTAAGCAAAGCCCAGCTAAGCAAAGCCCAGCTAGCCAAAGCCCAGCTAGCCAAAGCCCAGCTAGCCA
>CAJRST010001126.1:0-15039 GCA_907169785.1 Menidia menidia
TGGCTAGCTGGGCTTTGGCTAGCTGGGCTTTGGCTAGCTGGGCTTTGCTTAGCTGGGCTTTGCTTAGCTGGGCTTTGCTTAGCTGGGCTTTAGCTAACTGGGCTTTAGCTAACTGGACTTTAGCTAACTGGGCATTAGCTCATTTCTCATTTAAGATGAGAAATGTTGGACTGATGGATAGTCTTTTTTGCTACTGCTGGCAGATCCGAGTTGTTTTAAAGAAACAGCTCCACAAAAAAAAGGTTTTTGTTTTTTGGGGGTTTTTATTTTGCTGTGGATTCCCAGCAGAGCTCCAGCAAAAGGCTAACTTCTACCTGGAGGGTGGAGAGCAAAGCCCCAAGCTGCTATGAAGAAACTAAACCAAAAAAACTCCTGAAGAGCTTCTGCCTTCGCCCAGCTGACCGTGGTCCCGGCTGACCCCTGACCCCGTTGACCCACAGGAGAGCTCTCAGGAGGCTCGAAATGCCTGGAAATCCTCACCAGGCAGCGAGAGCCGAAGAGGCCTCCATAAAAAGGCTCTTCCTCACTGGACTGTTCTTTAGGAAATTTGGTTTTCATTTGGCTAATGAGGACTTTTGACAGTTCAAGTTTTAAGCAGCTCAAAGTCAAACCAGATCTTTCCTCAGGACTTCTGAGGATGGTTAATGTTTAGGGTAATGTCCAAACGGCTGTTTGTGGTCAGTGTGGGTCCAGAACACATCGCTCCTGTTTGGGATCCCTTACTTTATTATTTCTTTTTAAAGATTAGATTCAGCTTATTTTAAGCTTTAAATTATTATTTACCTGAGCTTTTCTATTTCGTCTAACCAGATGATTCCAGATATGCTCAGAAGCTGCTGGATGTTGTCTTCAAACCTGTTCCCTCCTTTTTTTTTTTTTCTCTACAGTTTTCTTTTTCCTTAACCTCAAATTGAGTACTGACAACTAACTTGTGCATTTTAATTGTATTTATTTATCGTATATTCATTTATTTGTCTTATCTTTATTATTATTAATGGCTCCGAGTGCCTGTAAAGCACAGCAAAGCGGCCAAAGCTTGTTCTTACAGGAAGTTTTTCCTTCCCAGTGTAGCCTAGTGCTGCTTTTGGTGGGAATTGTGGGGCTTCTGTAACTTCAGTGGTGGGCCTGCAAGGCCTAAGACAATATCTGAATCACATTATATTTTATCCATGGATACTTATTAAATATCTCTAAATAGTCTGTCCGCTTTCTTTCATAGCTTTTCCCCTGGTTGTGCAGCTTCATCTGAAAGCATTTAACCAATCACATTTCAGCCATCACTTGTCGCTAGGCAGGGTCAGAGTCAAAGATGTCTGCCTGGAGGCCTTCACAATCCGTTCTGTGGGCCCTCTAACAGAAAATAAGTCGATTAAACTTCTATAGTAGTATAAGACTTGTGCACCTCTGATCTTTATACTGTTTTTCTACATAATAAGATGATTTTTACAACCATAAAATAGTTATTGAGGGGGGAATTGATTCAGACGGAGCACTACTGAAGGCCTAGGTGTGAAATGTACGGTCCGCCATTGTGTAACTTCTCTAACTTTAACTTCAGAGCTCTGTTTGGAAAGCGCTATAATATGACTGTTGTGATTTGGTGGTATATAATTAGAATTGAACCACATGTGCTGATAACTATCCCCCCCCTCCCCCAGGTTACGGCCACACCTCGCCCCTGTCCGACGCCGGGAAGGCCTTCTCCATCTTCTACGCCCTGCTGGGCGTGCCGCTCACCATGCTGGTGCTCACGGCCTGCGTGCAGCGGCTGATGGCGCCCCTGGTGGCGGCGCCGCTGGGCCTCCTGCAGCACGCCGGGCTGGAGCCGCGCCCGGCCGCCGCCCTGCACTTCCTGCTGCTGCTGCTGCTGGTGGTGCTGGGCTTCTTCGTGGCGCCGGCCGCCGTCTTCAGCGCGCTGGAGCCCGGCTGGTCCTTCCTGGACGGCGTCTACTTCTGCTTCGTCTCGCTGTGCACCATCGGCCTGGGCGACTTCGTGCCCGCCACGCAGCCCGGGCAGAAGCTCCGGGCCCTGTACCAGACCGCCGTCATGGGTGAGCTCCGTTTTAGTCTGCCATTTCCCTCTAAAATCAACAGAAACTGGCTGATTTTATGCATTTAATTTATTTATTTTTAATCAATTTATTTCAAAGGACATTAAAATTCAACCCGAACTCTTCCGATCATTTAATTTATTTTTACTAATCTTATCTAGATAAGACATCTTGTTTTTTCACTGTGAATTATTATTAATTTTTATTATTAGAATTTTTTCCCCTACTTTTGTAGAAATTTATTATTTATTTAATTTAGTTATTTTTAATTCATGTATTTCAAATGCAATCTGAATTCTTCCGATCAGTCTAATTGTTTTGATTTTTTTTTTATTTAATTTATTTTTACTAATGGTATCTAGATGAGACATCTTGTTATTCCACTGTAAAATATTCATTTTCATTAGAATTTATTTTTAAATGAATTTTTTACTTTTATTTATTCATTTTTCTTTTTTTTTTATTCAGGAATTTTTATTTCAGGGTGCTACACTTTAACGTGTAAAATATTCTGAACTCATTTCCTCAACACGCCCCATTTAGACATAAACAGAGTTTTATCTCTTTCTCTAAAATCGGCCCAAATTCTACTTTCTGCCTTCGAGTCCCTTTCTTTCTTCCCATCAGTGTCAGAGGTCAGAGGTTCCTGTAACCTCCACTAAAACCATAATATGGTGTTATTAGTGTAATCCAATAGGATTTGCTGGCTGTCTAGGTGGTGTTTTTCTCCAAAAGCCCGTTTGAGGCTCTATTTTCCTCTGCTGGGAGTCTGACTGCAAACAGTCAAATCCTCTGAGCTCCATGTGTGAGAGGGCGTGGCCTAAACGCCAGCCCTGATTGGCTGAGGGAGCTCAGGCCTGCTCTCCTGAGGACGGTCCTAGGCCTAAAGTCGCCACTGGGCTGTGAAAACAGTGTGGAGGTGAGAAATGTCCCCTCTGGGGGGGCGACCTGGTGACTGAGGGCAGTAAAAGGCTCCTTTTTCCTCTTCTATTTTTAAGCCATTAATAAAGTGCATCTTTAAAACTTAGTGTACATGTAACTCTGTTAGCGTAACATCTAAAACAGCACAAAAAAATAACCGATCGGATATTTTCATAAAACGATGGGAAAAAGTGAACTGGAGCCTTTTTTTCCTGTTGAATCGGCTTATTTAGCTTTTATTTTATTATAAATTTCAAAACCAAAAAATTTCGTTTTTAAAATTTTTTAAATTCTTTAAAAAATCCAAATGTATTTTTAATTGGTAATATAGTAAAAAATATATATTTTTGCAGGCTGAAATTCTTTTATTGGGCTGAAATATTTTTTTGGGGGAACGAATTCTAGGAATTAAAGTTTACTGTACTTGAGCTAGCTGCTTGTTGTCCACACAAACAAAGCTTTTTGGGGTCTTGGCTCCTGAAAAATGCTCAAACCTCCTCAGTAAATCTCTCTCTGAAAGGAGCCGGCACCAGCTAAGATTTCTGTGTTCCCTCTAATTAAATCAGGACTGGAATGAGCTTTTTGTCTAAAAGTAGTCTGTTATCTGCACCGTGAGGCCTTCAGGGAACATCAGACAAAACGCTTAAAGCAGGAATCTGAATGAATGCACCCCCTCCCTTTTTTCTTCTTTTTTTTTTTTAATTTATGTATTTATATGTATCCTTATTTTTGCTGGTGATGGATTTCCACCCTTGTTGGGTTTCTGTAGAACACCAGAAATTGATTCCCTCATTCGGCGTTTCTTTTTTGTGTGTGTGTTTTTACCTTTGGGTGACCTGAGAAGTCACTTTTCTCAGAAAGAGTCCCACTGGCTGCATCAGGCCACGGCGCTCCGGGCTGGGCCGGTTAACCTGGAACAGGCCAGGGGGGGCTGGAAACAGTCTGGGGGGGCTAGTGGGCCCAGACCTGAGCCTCTGCTGACAATTGGAGAAAATATTTCTCATTTTAAATGCACAAACTCACTTTGAGCCGTCAAACCTTTTTAATATGAGAGGCTTTCCCTCTTTCCCTTCCCTCCAACATTACTCCTTTTTTTTTTTTTCTCCTGTAAAAAAATAAGTGTGTGTGTATATGTGTGTGTGTATATATATATGTGTATATATATATATAATTCTTAAGGCCTGTTTTGCTCTCTTGAGCTCCTCCAGTCCTTTTTATAGGGTCAGTTTGTGCATGATGACACCAGAGCAAATATTTTCACATGGCTGTTTTGGAGTTTGAACAGTCAGTCTCCCACCACCACACACACACACACACACACACACACACACACACACACACACACACACACACACACACACACACACACACACACAGCTGGAGCTCTGCAGCGATCAGACTCATTAAATGCTGTCAGTAACAGCCTGGAGCCGGTCGACTTCTCTGCTGTCAACATAACTAACGCCTGCTTTTTCTTATTTATTCAGTATTTAACTTCTTTAGCTGTGTGCTGAGTGGAGCAGGAAGCTGAGGCCTCTTTAATCCCAACTTGTTTACCATCCAGAGCTGAATTCTCCGGTTGTGAGGAACCCTGTAAATGCTGATTTGGACTTCAGGCCGAACAGAACCGGGGCAGGAGTAACAGCAGGGGTCAGCTCCTGTCCTCTGAGCGGCTTTAGTGGCCTTTAGATCCTTTTGCTCTGTGGTTATTTTCTAGTCCTGGTGGGCTTAAAGGGAAGTGTCTCTACATCTGTGTGGATTTGGGGCTTTAGTCCCTCTGGCTCCCATTTGGTTCCTGGAAGGATGAACTCTTTATCTCTCTATCAAAAAATTGAATATTTTTTTATTTTATATATATATATGTACATATAAGAAGCACAAGAAGTACTCTATACAATATGTAGTAACAAGGCCAGTAAATTCAAGTATGTTTGTGTATGTGTGTATGTATATCTAAATATGAAGTAATTAGATTTTTATATATATATATATTCAATTTTTCTAGTGTACTAAATCTAATTACTTCATATTTAGAGCTTTTTGTCTCCTCCCAGATAATCATGATGGATTATTAACCTCCTGAGAGCCCAGTCTTTCTTTGGTGTGCATTTTTATTTTGACTTTTTTTTCCAGATATCTGGGACCAGTAGGAGCTCATAAGTTTAGAAACTGGACTTTGTCCTGGTCCAGGTGTTTTTATTTTTTCTCTGACTAGGCTCAGTGCATTTATCTTTAGACTTTGAATGTTTGTTTATATGTTAAATGGAACATTTAGTTGTGGGGGTAGCTTGTTGCCCTGGTAACCTTTGGCCCCTCCCCCCTGCCTCCAGGTTACCTGTTCGTGGGGCTGATGATGATGTACCTGCTGCTGCGCTCCTTCCACAAGATGGCCGACCTGCACGGCCTGACGGCGCTGCTGCAGCTGCCGCGCTGCGAGGAGTCCGACCTGGACGAGGACCGCCAGCCCATCGTGGACCCGCCCCCGCCGCCGCCACCCGCCGCCGCCGGGGGCAAGGCCGCCGCCCGCCCGCTGGACCCGGGCCGCCAGCCGTCCTACAACAGCATCAGCAAGGGCTGACCGGGCGGTCAGCGGACGGCGTGGAGGCGGAGCCCCACTCCCGGGCCCACAGACTGACTCCAATCCCTCCTTTTCCCATTTTTAACCGGTAAAAAACACTGACCGGAGGGGGCCCGGGGTCCAGACATCACTGCTTCTACACATCTAGCCTGAGGCTCCACATCTGGCCTGAGGCCCCCAGATGTTCAGCCCCTCCAGAGGGGGCCGGTGGGCCACCCACAGCGGGTCACAGGGTCGGGTCACTTCACCTGGTTTTCGTTTGTTTTGAGCCACTAAGTCGGGTCACATAAGACACAACCAGTCTTGTATTTGGTTTTTTTTTTATTTTTTTTTTATTAGTTTGTTTATGGATGCATCCTCATCCCAGACCACCCAGTCACGTTCACAGTGACTCACTAGTGCACTTTATTTCACTTAATGGCGTGTTTTGGGGCCCCTCTCCCGCGTGTATTGGGTTAAAATGTGGAAAAATGGCCGGAAGAGCGGGTTTTTCTGTGTGGTGCTGCCCCCTAGCGGTCGGTCCGTGTACTGCTCCGGACTCAGAGGTTCAAAGGAGGAAAACTACAGGATTTTATTGGAAAACCAAATGTCAGTGTGCTTTCTTTTGTTGTTTGTGTAAAATAAATACTGTGCTTTAATTGTAAAATGTGTGAACATGACTTAAATGGATGGATTACTGTAAACTAGATGCGCCGTGTTTATTTTAAATGTTCAGTCGCTGAATAAAAGTTGTGCCTCGCTTTAAAAATGCCCCGGTTTCTTTAAGTGGTGTAGGAATAACGGCAAAATGTCCTGAGTGCTCGAGCAGACTCTTAAAACGCGTGCTTTTGATTTTAGTGGATATTTAAGTTTTTATGTGGACGTCAGCAAACCTTAAGGAGTCTAATAAAACCTGAATTTATCAGCAGCCAGTTAAAAATACACATTTAAGCCTTAATATTCCTTTTCAGGCCAATAGTTTTTCTATTTCAAACTATTTTAATACCCTCATTTGTCACAAAGTAATGCTAATTAGTCTAATTTCCCCCAAATTTAAGACAGAACCCCTAGATTTACAATAATCTGAAATGTGAGCCATGGATGAAAAGGACCACTTTAGTCACATTTTCTCTCTTTAGACTTATTTTACTCTGCCACATTTTATTGGAATAAAAGCTTTCATTATGTTGGATCATGTTAACCATAAAGAGATTTATAACCTTTAAATCTTGGATGTTTTTAGTCCTTTTTTTTTTTTGTTGAATTAATTGAATATTTTTAAAGTTCAATTGCAGCTTTAAACAATCTCCAGATGTGATGAATGAGAATCAGGCCCAGTGTTTCAGTTTAATATTTTATTAAACAATAATACAGTGTTTTTCTTTAAAAAGAAAACAGTTTGAGGTCATTCTGGCCTCCGTTTCGAGATAATGTTCAGATATCTTTACAGAAGATAAAAGTGGATCAAACGGTAACAAACCAGTGATTAGTCTTCATGGTGGGACTCCTAACGAACCGTTTAGTGACCCGAACACTTATAAATACACTTATAAAGACTGCAGAACGGGACGCAAACAGCGTCCGACAACAGACTCACAAACGCACATCATCCACAAAAGTGCAGCAATTCACGAGGTAAAACGGGTCAGAGCACCAGAACCCCCCCGGAGCCCCCCCGGCCTTCTGGGGAAACATGGTTCAGATAGCCGGGGGGCTCAGGGTCCCTCAGAGGACCTGGGGGTACTTTGTACCCCCCCCCCCCCCCCCCCCCCCCCCCCCCCCCCCTCGATCATGTGACATGAGCTGCTCTGGTTTCCTCCCTCTGGGCACCAGGAGGCCGTCCTTTTCTTTTAAAATCAGCCCATTGGCTCCTCAGACTGTGATGGAGGCCGTGTCCTGGCCCCTGATTGGCTGAGCCACTGCTTGGCAGTGAGAGGGCGGCGGCCACAAACCGTTTATGGCCGCCGCCATAGTTTTTTCACCGTGACCCGACGTGACAGATGAGCTGTAGCGGTCCCTAAAAGCCCCCCCCGCCCCCCCGGAGCCTCCTGGCTACTCTAGACTACTTCCTGGGTTAGATACGTAAAAAAAGAGATAGCCGGCGGGCGCCGTTCGGCACGCCAGCTGTTCTGTGAGCGTCCGGGTGGCGGCGGGGGGGGGAAAGGGGGGGGGGGGGGGGAATCAGGACTCCACCAGGATCTCCATCAGGTGGTCCAGGTCGAAGCCGTCCCTCCCCTGGCTCTGGGCCGAGGAGGAGGAGGAGGATGAAGAGGCCCGGGGGCTGAAGGAGGAGAAGGAGGGCAGACACTTCAGCGGGGGGGGGCAGAGGGGGGGCAGGAAGCGGAGCAGCTCGTCTCCGCCCGCCGCCGCCGTCGCCACGCCGCCCCGGAGCCCGAGCGCCCCCCCGTCCCTCTCCAGCAGGGCCATGTCTATGTCCTGGACCAGGTCCTCCGCGGAGGCCCCCCCCCCGGGCCTTCCCCCCTCCCCCTGCAGGTTCTCCACGGCCCGGAGCGGCGTCCGTGGCGGCGGGGGGGCGTCCAGCGCCACGTCCAGCGCCGTCAGGATGGAGGAGATGGCGGCTGAGAGGGAGAAGTCCGAGGACTCCGCGGCGCCCCAGTCCTCCTCCTCCTCGGTTGCCATGGCGACGGCTGCGGGGGGCCCCGGCGGGGGGGCGGCGGCCTCCAGGCTGGCCTGCCGCAGCGTGTTGGCCAGCAGCACGCAGCGGCGCAGGCTGGGCTCCGCCAGCGCCCGGCTGCGCTCGTACTTGTGCAGAGACACGGAGAACAGGAACTGATGCTGGGACTCCCACACGCCGACGCCATGGGCGGGGGGGGGGGGCGCCAGGGGCGGGGGCGGGGGCCGGAGGCTCGCCGTCCAGCGGGGGCAGCTTACGCTTCTGGGCCTTCAGAATCATCCTGAAACGGAAGCAGAGAAAGAAAGCAGACACCCGTTTACTGGAAGCTCTGGTCAATACTGAAACTCAGAAACTGCAATAAAGGAACTCAATTATCTAAAAATACAGCCTTAAGGTTCTGATTTAAATAATGTTCATCACAAAAAAAGAGAGATGCCAACTGCATTTTTACTCTACATCCATTTGACTTCTGGTATTTCTGGTTATAAAATCCACCTTAAAATGCCTTAAAATCCTGAAACTCAGAAACTGCAATAAAAGAAATAAATTATCTAAAAGTACGGCCTCAAGGTTCTGATTTAAATCATGTTGATCACATAAAAGAGAGATGCCAACTGCATTTTATTTTATTCATTATATCTAGTTATAAAATCCACCTTAAAATGCCTTTTGGTTGGATTTGTCCATCCATCTTCACCACGTTTAAGAAGTATGTTATAGTTTTTTTAAAAACATCCTTTAGCTATGTTTTCTGGGGATATGAGCTAAAAAAATGTTTAATTTATTTGTTTAAAACTGGCTTTTGGATGTCTGCAGAAACTTTTCTCTCAACTTTGTATTTTCCTTAAAGAAATCAGCCCTGTTTTAATCCCCATTCTGCTTTTTATTTGCCATTACATAACGATTCTCATCAGTAGTCGTATTTCTCATGTTCCCAAATCTTAAAACAAGCACAAAAGAGCCATCAAGCGACCTCATAACATTCAGATATGTCATTACACAACTGTCAGTTTTGTCCTAAAATTGGTTTTTAATTTGCTCAGTTTTCTCCCACAAAAACTGGACAGTATTTGTCTGTTTTTCCTCCAGCTGTGGAGCATCTTTACCTCTGGCTTTATGAACAGATCGGTACACTGATCAACTCTCCCTGATAAGTTTTGACCGTAAAATGCTGAAAATACTGGTCATAACTCGGGAGACATCGGCCTGGAGTGACCGGTGCCTTTGGGTCAGCGGGCTCACATTTCAGGGAGCAAAGCTCCAGCAAACATTGATTTTTCCCTCCAAACTTCACATGCTGCTTCAATCCCAGATTGCAAAAACTCAATAAGATCCTGCATATATTCAGTAAAAAATCAACTAAAAATCATTGCACATCAAGTTAATCTGGTAAAGCAGATTATTATTTCTGTATCTGAGCAGATAAACTTTTCATGGCTATATTTCATATAGAGTTGGTGACATTTTAAGACTTTAAAAACACAGAAAAAGCTGTATATCAGAAGTATAAATGAGAAAAAGTCATAACGTGGTGATTTCAAATTAAGTTTCCTGCCTTTTTTACACACTTAAGCTTTTGCCTGAGGGTTTTTAACGGCCTGGGGCAGAAAGAAGGGCCTTTTTCTCTCGGTTTTCCCGGCTGGAACCACCCGGGGAGCCGGTTTGAATGCGGGGTGGGGGTTGGAACCGCCGCGTAGGAGGGAAAAAAGGCCGATAGAGAGGCCTCTCAGCAAACCTAAGATAAAACTACCCAAAATGAAAGCCCCGTGACCTACATTGACACGCGAGGCCGTGTTTTACTCGCTTAAAAAAGCGTCCCAAAACCCAACTGGTGAACTTTAAACTGAGTTGTGAGCAAACGGCAGACAGACCTGTTGGGTCACTTCCCGTCTCTTCTTCTTGAGTTTCGTCGCTACTGTCGGTTTAACGAGTCGTTTTCCAGCTTCCTCTTCATTAAAATCACCTCGTGTAGCGTTAAAAGTCTCTCTAGGACCATACAGAAGTCAACGGGAGATTAAATAACTTCTTGAAAAAGCGGGCGCAGTTTAAATCCGCCTACATCACAGCTTCTTCTACGCTAGTTGCCGAATCCCGCTCGTGATTTGAGTTTGACGCAGAGGGGACGTGACGGTTGGGGGTTGCACGCACAGGGGCATTGTGGGTAATGGAGTCTTAAAGGCGCCACATTCCAGCGGGTCGCCCTGTTAAGACACAAGACGCGCAAAAAACATAAAACAAACGCACATTAAACTTCTTTAATTTGCCTTAAATGAGCATTATAATCAATAGATTTAAAATAAATCGTTAACTGTTACTTGTATTAGCGGACAGCCGTGCAGATCAGAGTGTCCCTGTTGTCATAACAGTGATTCCTAAATGATTACGTCACCAACGAATGAGGCATTCCCATCTGAAAAGTATTATTCACTAAAAGCTGGGTGTTCACAAAATTAACGGAGACATTACAGGGCGAAATTCAACTCAGTTTAAAGTTAAATGCGACTATAATCAGAGTAAAATCAGCAGCTGAACAGATCTGTGACTCAAAACTATGCGAGACACGCGTGTGTGTGCGCACTTTACTCCCAGTTTCAGCCAGTTATTTACAAGGCAAAAGGATAAATAAAAACCCTGGGTCCCCCAAAGGTCTACACGTACACAGGAGAGATTTTTATCTGGACAGACAGCTACCTAGGCCGGTTTTTTTAATGCAACGAGGATCAGTGTTACCTGGAAACTTCATCAGTCACGAAGGATTTAAAGCAGCGAGACTTCCTGCAGCCTGTGAGAGTCAGTGCTTTCGCTTTTAATTCTGACAGCACTCTTCTCTGACACATTTGAAGTTAAAAACAGCCGAAGCTTCTCCTCCATCCTCCTGGCTTGTGTATTGGACACCAGAGGAAAAAGGGTTAGGGCTACAAAACTGCTTCCGGTTTCTTCTTTCATACTGTAAAGTCATCTTATAAGTGTAGTTTGGCTCCTTTAAAGGGATGTATGAGCCTCCAGGACAAAGCCAGGGGGCTCGTGTGTTGGTGTGTAATTTGCTGGCTTATCCTGAACCAGAAATGATCTCTAACCTCACCTCCAAATCTCTAACCCTTAATTCTTTATAAGGTTTAAATGGCAGATTTCAGCCATTAAAACGAGACCCATCCCACTCAGTTCAGTTTAAGTAAACTAAAGCAATAATACAGCAAACACTCTGTTAAAAATTCTTAATCTGGCCGTCATATCTTTGAAATTTTCCTCCAAGCAGCTTGAACTCTCCAGGATCTCATCAAAGTCTTTGTTTAGTCAACTGACCGATGAATTATTATCGGATTTGAAATAAAAACGCTCTTTATATTGATCTAAATTCATGACTTGTTCGATTTATTCAGACGCCAAAAACGATAATTGATTTTCCAGGAGAAAAAAGGGAGTTTCACACCACCTCCAGCCTAAACAATAACCCTTATAGATGAGTTTAGGCCCAATAAGAAAGAGCTTTTTGTTTAATATAAAGACCTCTTGGCAAAAGCAGCTGTGCTAATGAGCACAACTCCTTTTAAACTCTTTCCTCTGAGCGGTGAGAAGAAGAAGAATCTCAGAATATAATGGCTCTATTCAGAAGATGCTTCTCCATAAACAATTTAAATGAGATTGTCAGGTTAAATTCACTCAAAACCAATAAAAACAGGCCTTTCTTTTTTTTCTTAAAACTTTATTTCTTTCAGTCTAGATGGCTGAATGTAAAATATGGCTGGTGGACACAGAAGAAAACCTAAACAGGCGTGGGCCATCATTTGTACTCCCCCCAAACTCCCACCGTCTTTCCGTCCCACTCGGCCGTGGACAGACACTGGACAAAGAAGTGGCCCAGGTCGTGTTTGGAGATGGCTCTGCCTTTCAGCATCTGCTCGGCCACCAGGTAGCTCTGGGTCAGAGGGAGGTCGCCTGGGGGCAGACGGGGAGTAATTCACATAAACTGTATTCGAATGTAACTATTCATTCGTCCACTTTAAGTCCCCCAAAAGCCCCAAAACAGGACGCAGGATAATAAAACATAAAGACAGATTTTTTATTATAACAATAAATACTGTTGATGGTGTTTCTGCCTGATTTGTTCTTCACCATAAGAGATTTGAGACTTGATTAAACCTATAAAATTGAACTTTTCTGACTATTTTAAACTGTTTTTATGCACTTTTTTTACTCAGCATCCTGTGTATTGGTATTTATTTCGTGATTTTTCCCAGAAAAGCGCCCGTTTGATCGACATCGCTCCGAATAAAGTGTAAAAAAATGTGTTTTTTGGAGTGAATTATCAGTCTCCACGTCCTGCTGACCAGCGATGTGAGGAGGCATGACGGCCACGTAGTCCAGGCCTGACGTCTTCAGCTCGGTGTACATCCTGTCATGGTCCTCCGTCACAGGAAGGAGTCGGGGGGG
The DNA here is from genome assembly GCA_907169785.1 of Menidia menidia. Classification (NCBI taxonomy): domain Eukaryota; kingdom Metazoa; phylum Chordata; class Actinopteri; order Atheriniformes; family Atherinopsidae; genus Menidia; species Menidia menidia. The sequence goes on from CAJRST010001126.1 coordinate 12,596, forward strand.
CACTTTGGCTCGATCCCACAGGAGGAAAGCTGCAGGTGAAGTTGAATAAAAGCGACACAGACAGTGCAGGCAATGATTTAGACTCAGAGACACACTTTTCTATTCAATCTATTAATCAATCAGGATAAAGAAGAACCCCTAAAATGGGTCAAATGACATATTTAAACTCTAAGATGCTTCATTTAAGTTTAAAAAAAAGGGTCAAATGACATATTTCAACTCTAAGATGCTTCATTTAAGTAAAAAAAACTGTAAGAATGGAGGTTAAAGTTCAGGCTTTCTTCTATTTTATGCACCCTTCCTCAGAAATCAGTCTCTAATATTTGATTTCATAGCCTCACAGACCCTGGGAAATATTTCAGATCTGCACAGCTTTGGGTCAAACTGCCTCTGTGGTCTGTCCACTTTTTATTCAGGCCTCTTTCAGCCAGCCGAGTGGTCTTCTGTGGTCTCCCCAGAGTCAACCAAAGAGCAACGAGATAGGACTCTGAAGCCCAAACCCCAATAAAAATTCTTAAAAATAAAAGAAAAAGGCAGATTTTTGTGCTCAGACTTCTTTAACTTCTATTAATTTAGCTCCATAAGTTTCCCTGCCGGGATCAAAGATTCAGAGTCTTATCTTTTCCTCAAAAACAGCATCAGTTTGATTCTTTTTACAGGCGTTTTGGTTGCAGAGTTGGCAGGTAAAATGTTCCTCCCAATAAAAACGATGGAGATAACCATGTTAAAACATATCTGGTGTTTAGAGATGAGTCCCAGAACCGGGTCTGAGCAGCTCCAGCTAGTCTGCCCTCGTCCTTCTGACGGGTCTAATGATTAAAACTATGATTAAAACTCACCGGACATGCAGCCGACCACTTTGCGGATCCCCCGGGACTTCATGGCCTCCAGGATGTTCTTGGTGCCCTCGGACATCATGGTGGTCGGACCTGAGGGGCAAACAGAAACGTCCAGGTTCAGGGTGGAGTTTCTTATCTGGCTTTTTTTGGTTTAGACTCTGTTTGTTGATCTATCCTTGAAGTGACTGTTTTTTTTAACAATGTTTTTTATTGACAAAAACAGGTTGACACCATTTGCACAATGAACCAAAACAAAAAAAAACAAAAAAAAGTCATTAATTTAAATTAATTCAAATTAAGAGTAAATACATAAAACAATAACAATGATTACAATTAAAAATAATAATATAGAGAATAAAACCTGCTACAAATAATTGAAAATCATATTTTAATTTAGATTTTTGAATGGAAGTCCAAGCAGCTTAAACTTTTATATTTATCCAACAGGTGGCGCAAGCATGCAACAAAATTTCACTTTTTTATATTTTCTGCTGGTAAAATGCAGGTTTTTCTGCCTACAGCAGAGCTATCTATTCATTCTTAGAGATAAGCATAATAAATATTTTCAAATGTGGTTTACAAGTTTATTTTATTGAGATAAAAGAGTTTTAAAAAAATGTTCCCCACTTTAAAACTCCAGTTTGTTCTTTATTTTTTTTCTAATTACAACAACATATTTGCACTGAGCCTTAAAACTGAGATTGGGTTCAAATCTTCCCACAGCGGTCATCAGTTTAATGGAAATAAATGCGCCTCTGGCACCCGGCATGGTGATTTAATCGGGTGGTGTGAAACTTATCGAGACCTCTGGTGAAGGTTTTGTGTTATCGTGCCATTAGAGATGGTTTTTGTCCAGTTTGTAGCCTCAGGAAATTATCTTTATCCCCCTGGTTGGGAAATAAAAGCAGGGAAACCCACGTCTAACAAGTAGTAAGCTCCTAAAAACTACTTTTCCCAGAGTTCCACCTCACAGAAAAACAAACCCTGACTAAACTGGCCTTCTTTTGTCTCATGAACTGAACCCAGCCGGCCCAAAGACCTGCTCATCCTTACTGAGATCATTCCTGGTTCCCAGGATGATGATGACGGCATCCTGGCCCTCCATGGTCTTCTTCACGTCCTCCTTGCTCAGGACGTCCCCCACCACCACTCGGGCCGCCTTGTGGTCGGCGGGCAGCCGGCCGGGGTCTCTGACCAGCACCGTCACGTTGTACCCTGAAAAATATTAAGCACAAAGACACATCCCCTGATTTATCTGGTTTGGGGTTTGTTGTAGGTCATTTTTCCTTTAAAGTGGAGGTCTTCAACAGGAGGTCCGCGACCCTTAGGGGGTCCTGGAGGTACTGCATGGGGGTCGCCAAAGTTTTGGTTGATTAGACTTTTTTTTAAATATATATTCCTCCCCTTGAATTTTTTCCACTAATGTAAATGTCTTTAAATCCACATGACCATGAATCCAACAGACTGTAAAAAACAGATAAATGGAGGCAGAAGATGTCTCACATTCAGCCACACACAGGAGCTCTATCTATCCATCTATCTATCTATCTATCTATCTATCTATCTATCTATCTATCTATCTATCTATCTATCTATCTATCTATC
>CAJRST010001148.1:0-14986 GCA_907169785.1 Menidia menidia
TGGAGTCCCGGGGGAACCAGGACCAGAGGGTTCTGGGTTGGAGTCCCCGGGGGAACCAGGACCAGAGGGTTCTGGGTTGGAGTCCCGGGGTAACCAGGACCAGAGGGTTCTGGGTTGGAGTCTGCATGTTCTCCTGGGTCTGTGCGTTCTCTCCGGGCTCTCCGGCTTCCTCCCACCGTCCAAAAACCTGCATGTTAGGTTGACTGGACTCCAAACTGCCCTTAGAAGTGAGTGTGAGTGTGGTTGTTGGTCCTTGTGTGTCTCTGTGTGTCCCTGCGATGGACTGGGGACCGTCCAGGGTCTGGGTCACCGATTGACTACTGAGTTAGGCTCCAGTCCCCCCGCGACCCCATTTGGGAATAAGTGGTTCCTAAAATGGATGGATGGATGGATGGATGGATGGAGGGTTTACAGAAAGAAAGGTGAGAGCAGAATAAGTGAGCACAAATTAGACGTGTTAAAAGTGTCCTCAGGAGGCTGTTTTAAGGGTAAAAGGGGACGTTTGTGCTTGGTTTCTTGTTCCGCCGTCTTTGGAGAAGAATTTAGAGCACTTTAGATTGAGATTTATTTGTGTGTGTGTGTAAGGGGGTGGGTGTGTGTAGGGGGGGTTGCTGAGTGGAGAGAAGAGAAGGGGCATAAACATGTTTGGCTGAGTTCAGATGGATGGATGCACGCCCTGAAGTCCCTTCACAGCCGAGCTTTTACGACTCGAATCCATCAGTGAAAAGTGTGTCTTCCCACCCAACCCCACTCCCTCTGGACCAAGCTCAGACCAACTGGAGAACAGGTCCAGTAGCATGAAATCAAACTCTTGGGGCTACTCAGTTGGGTGTTTTCCAGTTTACCTGACGTCAAAGCTCCTCACGGGCCTCGAATCGGCAAACTGACGTGAATCGGGCGTGTTGAAGCAAGGCAAGCTCCTCAAAAACTGCTGGACAGCGGCCCAAAGAGGTCAGGAGCTGGACCCCACCCAGACCTACACCAACAACCAGAAGCCTTGTGGCAGCTTTAATGACGGATTACCTGACTTGTATGAGAAATTGCCCCCTTTTTAAGTCGTAAATAGAGATAGATGTCGTCATCAGTCGTAAAACCCGGGTAGATTTGTGTGATTCCACATTCTCTTGTTGAAGAAAAAAAACTGTTAAATGGAAAGAACGTATATATCGAACAACATGGTGAACAACAGCACTTTTCACACACACTCTTAGGCAACCTTGAACAAGGCAAGAGCTTCAAAGTGACACAGCATCCCCGATCGATCCAATTATCAATGAGAGCCGATGACAGCATCGTGTCCGACCCCCAGATTCCTGGAAACTCATAAGCAGGTCCTTGTTTATCCATACTGCCACGAATTGTGAATTCACACAAGTACAGCGGGCACCAAACTGCCTCTTTCATCCCGCACAATGCTGCTGAATAATTCAAGAAATCTGTACGAAGCTGAGTGGGGAAGACTTGTAGGCTTTGTGTTGTTGGTTTTGGTGGGGAGAACCTGGTCATTTCAGGCCACTCGTGTTTTTATTACGGTTTTTAAAGGTGATCGGTCCGAGGAACACGGGCTTTGGAATGATTGCTGTCGATTTTGTTGTCGGGGTATCCGAAACGCGTGGAAGAAAATGAAGGGTCGGGTGGCTCTTGAGTGTGCTGGTGCTGTTGTTGGTCAGAAAAACGAGCGAGGAAGGGAAACTGATCTTAGAATACAGACTGTTCAGGGCAACTTCTTCACTCCAGAAATCGATTGTTGTCTCTCCATGTAGACGGACACCTTAATAGGAGAAGAAATAGAGCCTGAAAAGGGTCGAGTCGCAAACCTTTTCACAGCGACCATCTTATGAGTTAAGACCCCATGGGTCCATGCATTAGTAATAAGCAGTAGCTACCTTCTTACCAAACTAACAAACTAGAATTTGGTGCTTAATACTGTGCAAACAGCTTGTTAAAGTCTGCCTGCATTTCCCCAGTGTGAGAAACACATGTAAATACCCGCAATTCATGACATCTTCAAGGTTTTAATGCTGAATAACTAGGATTCTCCTTTATTAAAAGTAATGAAACCAGCAAATCTTGAAGGAAATATGCTAAATTTACATGTGTAAATAAAGATATCGGCTGATCAGGGGGAAAAACCCAATAATGGCGTCCAGCCTCTATAAGTAAGTCGCCCCTTCCTCTTCACCAGTAAAGAGGTTTGCCTTCAGGGGACCGAGTATCGAGGTGAGATAAACAGAGCCTGACAGCGATGACACCCCCTGTAATGAGGACAGCCGGCTTGTCACGGTGTTGGCTGAGAGTGCGAACCGTGGACCTTTTCATTCCGTCTCCATTCAGCGGCGGTTTGCCGTGTCAATGCCTTCCTGAAAACAGGCCGAAGATAAAAAAGCAGAAGATAAAAGCTGAGCGGGCAGCAAACCAGCTCCCACAGCCAGATGCTTTTGATTCTGTTAAGATTTTTATGTGAAAGCCTTTCTTAAGTATTTGTAATTCTATTAACCAAAGATGCTCATAGAAATGATTACTTCCATTACACGTTGGATGATACGATATTCATAATTTTCTATGCTGAAGATGACAGGTCCTGGGGGGTTTTTTAGGTTTACGTGAGTCCTTTTTTCAGGGCTGATGCTTAATTGTGCAATACATCCCACCTATTTCATGCGCTCGGTCCTTATAGGCTTGACAATGACGGTCTCTCATTGTTGGGGTGTTCAAATATCTCAAAAGTCTGCATCTGATCCATAACTCCAGAGCTCCCTGCTGAAACTAGAAGCGGTTATGTAGTGAGAAACCAGCTCATAGCTTGGAAGTCAGGAAGAAAAAAGCTTCCTAACCTTTAAATTGTGCTTGAAACTTCCCTTTTGTAACGTAAATGGACAAAACCGCCGACCTGCTCGGTAGTCGACTGCACCTTCTCAGCTACAGCCGTCCCCTAAAAGCCAACTAAAAGCTTGTCGGGATTCTCTGAGTTCAACTTTCCTCAAAAGCCCTTTAAAAAACGCAGTTTCGAATTCTATTAACATGGAATTTATTCATAACTCCCCGAAGCTATCTCCTGGATGCGTGGCCCCAGGTTCGCTGGCAGCAAATGAGAAGATCAATACAAAACCCCATGACTTTTTAAGGAGTCGGGCAATAAATGTAGAATTTCATGAATAAAGCTGATTCTGAATAAAGAAACAGATCTGATGGGAGGCTGAGCCGTCAAAAAGATGTCAAGGAGGAAAACCGGAAGGAAGAACATAGTTTGTAGCTAACCCGATGTAAAGTTGTTTTACTTTGTTTTGGATTTGAAACACACAAAATACAAGATCTGTTGTTTTCAAAGTGTGCCTATCAATCTCTCGCAACAATTTCATGGCTTCTGTCTCTTCCCCTTTTCTAGCAGAAGGCAGTCTGAACAGCTAATGGCTGTTACAAACTTTATCGTATTGCCGTTTCCCCTGTTTGTGGGTCGGCTGATTGGGATTCAGCTGCAGGCCGAGGCTTTCTGCACACACGTTGCATAAACTGAAGCCGCTCGCCAATCTCTGCTGCTCAGACCAGACTGTGGGCCGATTAAAAATTGACATCGGGGTTAAAATTTGATGCCGGCGCGCCTGTTTGCCTGTCAGAGACACACTGGTAACGTGATGCTGCGCGGCAGGCGTCGCTCAGACTGTATCTGGAGGTTCTCGGTGCCACATCGATGCATATTCAACGTCCATGGGGGGGGGTGTTTGTCGGATATTTCCCCAGACGGTGCCATCCGGCCGTCTTTATCTAATTTTACAGGTCACAGGTCACACGCCGCTGTTAGCCCGATTCTTTAGTTGGAAGCCAGAGAATAAACCAGAGCAGATCAAGAGTACAAATATGACATTTATTGGTCACAAGCAAAGTAAATCAGCGATGGGCTCTCACAGACAAAGCTCCCTGAGGATCTCAGTCTGGAAGAGCCTCGATTTCCGGGTGTGATGGACAGTTTTCCTCTGGGCCTCGAACAGTAGGACGGCTGGACGCAACCGAGTGTTATTGGCCAGTTAGCTCTGACATAAACAGGCCAGGTCCTAATTCATGCAGGTTTCGGTTAAATGTGATAAGAAAGTGTGTGTGTGAGTGTTGAGCTTGAAGATGTGTATCTACTGTAACAGAGAGAGGAGTAGGCAGAGCCCGAGAGTTTAACACAAAAGTATCATTATAAAGGGAATAACATGAATCTAAAAAGGAATAAGAAGATCAGTCATTTACATGGATTAAGTTATAACATACTGTGCCAAAGTGAGTAATTACAGCCCAATTCCAACATCGCCTTTTCAGGCCACGGAACCGTATCTGTGAAATCCACGTGAGTCTTGAAGACGAAGTCCCGAAACGAATGGCATTTTTCGAAGGAGGCCCAGCCTTTTCTTCGGCCAGTCGGCCTCCATGAAGGATGGATGAATGCCGAATGGGATTTGCCCTCTGTTAACGGTGCCGTATCCTCTCCGAGGTTTTTCCAAAGGTGTATGTGTTGCCTGCGGGCGGAACGTGTCCTGTAATTGGTGGGGGGGAAAAAAAACCCAACTTGCACACAGCGAAGAAGAAGAAGAAGTAGGTGTTGTTGATACAGTTTGCAGCCGCAGGTTGAATCTCCGGAGAATCGGCCTGTCTGAGCCTGAGGCTCTGCACGCTGTTGTGACCTATAACAGGTGACTTCCAACCCATAATGCAATCTGACAAGGAATGGTAGCTAAGAAAGGGGGGGTTCCCAATTCAGTCACCTATGTTTGGTCACAACCACTTATTGTACTTTATTAGAAAAAGGAAGGAGGGATTGAAAGTCTTGATCAGCCTCTGATTGTGTTTGATGTAAGTGATTTGTTCAGTTTTCTTATATGTCCCGTTTTGGTTTTGTTTTAAAGAATATTCATCTGATTTACTTCATCTGTGACATTTTCCAGCTAATTTGATCAGCTTTTCAGAGCAGTGTTTGGCAGTGGTCTCCTGCTGAGTTCTCATGAATACTCCACATCTCAAGACAGGAGTAAAATAAGCGAGTATCTTAAATTCCAAGAGGCAGCATTTTGGTTTCAGAAAGACAAAAAAATAAATAAAAGATAAATAAAAAATAGACATTTTTATCAGCGAATGCTTTTTTTATTTGATTGACATGCTCTTTCCTGCGTTAAATGATCGACGGTATTCAGAAGGGTTGCAGGTAGCGGCTGCGAACCACAGCGATTTTTTCCCCGTTTGTTGGTTTCCCGCCAGCTTTTTGGGACCGGCTGAACAGGCCCGACCGACGGGGCCACGTCGTTTAGATCAATATCAGTCTGAGGTTTTGTTTGCAACGGCAACAATTCCAAACCTCACCACTCCCCTTTACAAACCCCGTCTAACTCTCGTCACCCTGACCCTAGAGATCATTTCGCCGGCATTATCTTCAACGGCTGTGCGTTCACAACGTTAAAGTACGGAAACAGCTTCTCTGAGAAATTGTATTTGAAGGTGTGTATGTGTGTTTCGGAGGCAGCGTCAGAGAACGAAAGCCTGCGCTTGTCACAGTCCAGATGGACTCTGATCCGGTGGAATCTCTTGGTTATCGGGAGGACTCCCGGGGGATCGACCCCAGAGTCCGCCGTGTACTCCCCATCGCAGAAAGCTACCTTCAGTAGCTTCGACGGGTCGTTGTTATTCTTCTGAGGGGACGGCGCTAGCACCCCCAGGGCCCACAAGGAGCTGTCTCCCACCTCCACGTCCCAGCTGTGAGTCCCCGAGTCGTACCCGGCGGATCCCAGGACGGCGGGGTAGGAGTAGATCCTCTCCGGATTGGCCGGAAGCTTCTGCCTTTCCCGGCGCGTGGCGCTGGTCAGGTCCTCGGACAGCCGGAGGTCCGGGTGGGCGCTGTTGGGGTCCAGGATCACCGGCGAGCGGGACACCTGTTAGGATTTGGTTATAAATACTCACTTTAGCGTTGTTTGCTATCACATGATCTATGTAGATTACTGATTGTTTTATTTTCTTTTATAACTATATGAAGTCTCTGGCTGTAACCACTGATTTCTCTTTGTTCTCTCTTTTCTTTCTCTGTTGCATTAGATCCACGTCTTTAAATCAGCACACACACACACATAATTTGGTACCACATTCCAATGTCATGAATATGAATTACGACCTAGCTTGTTAGTCTTACAGATAACTAACCAATAGGACTTGGTTGTGTCCAGTCCTCCTTTTGAGTGGTGTGCCCAGCCAAGGAGATAATACCCATCACCCCCAGATCTCAGGGCTCTTTGCCGACTGAGACCCTGAGAGAGAGGTTTTCCTCTGTGAAGAGCCCAGCGCTGAAATACTTTACCTGTGACCCAATAAATCTCAATTTTTTACTCTTGATCGACTCTGGTTTATTTTCAGGTTTCCAACTAAAGAATCGACCTAACACACCCAGCCCTTCATCTTCTCCCAGACGCCGAAGCTCAGGTTGCCCAGGTGCTCGGCCAAGTCCACCAGAAATTATTACATGCATTACACGTTGGATGATGTGATATTCATAATTTTCTATGCTGAAGCTATCAGGTCCTGGGGTGTTTTTTAGGTTTATGTGAGTCCTTTTTTCAGGGCTGATGCTTAATTGTGCAAAACATCCCACCTAGTTCATTCACTCGGTCCTTATAGGCTTGACAATGACGGTCTCTCATTGTTGGGGTATGCAAATATCTCTCTCTTAAATATCTTTCCAACTAAAGAATTGGCTTAACACACCCAGCCCTTCATCTTCTCCCAGACGCCGAAGCTCAGGTTGCCCAGGTGCTTGGCCACGTCCACCAGGGCGCCGGCGGCCGTTGGAGGGGCGTCCAGCAGCAGATCCCGGCGGGCCGCCTCCACCGTGGCCGCGTAGTTCTGCAGGAATGGCACGTCGGCGGACCTCAGCTGCAGCTCCACGGCCCCGGCTGTACCAGAGAGGGAGGCCATCCCCTTGGTCAGCTCTTGAATCTTTTCCTTCATCTCCTGAGCTTTTTGCTGCACTTCGTCCATCAAAGCAGAAACCCTGGCGTCCTCCTCCTCTTGCAGAAGCCGGCGCAGATTCTCGAACTCCTCCCTGATCTGCCTCTCGGTGTGGTGGGCCTGGAACTCAATGTGCCCGGCCGTCCGGTCGTAGTCTTCGCGGACCTTCTCGAAGAGGTCCATCTTCTCCCGGACAGACCTGAGGAGCTCCCGGACGGCCGGTCGGTACTCCTCGGCCGCCTCGTCGCAGGGCCGGAACGTGTGCTTGTCGTGGGCTTTGGAGTCCCGGCAGATGAGGCACACCGGCCGCTGGTGCTCCAGGCAGAAGAGGCGAAGTTTCTTCTGGTGCACGCCACAGAGGGGCTCGGACCTCTTCGGAGCCCCACGGTCTCGGTCTCGGAGAAAGGCCTCGCACAAGTTCCTCAGAGCCAGGTTGATAGGCGGCTCGCGCTGCTGAGACAGTGCCTTGCAAACCGGACAACTGTTGATGATTTTGACCGACCACCATTTCTGCAGACAGCCTTTGCAGAAGCTGTGGCTGCAGGACAGCAGAACCGGATCCTTGAAGATGTTCTGGCAGATGGGACAAGAAAGATCCTCCTCTGTCTGTGACGCCATTTTTCTCTTCTTCTTCTTCTTCTTCTTCTTCTTCTTCTAAACTGCCTATAAAAAACTACAGAAAGATGAACAACATATGAGAAATAACTTTAACCCTCAGGTTGTTTTTCTTAGCCACCTCCATCATTTCTGCATGCTCCAATACTCACGGTATTCCCCGTTTTCTCTCCTGTAGCTTTTCTCCTGTAGCTCTTCTCCATAGACGACACTCCGAGGTTTTGATTTTGTTTTGCGATCGTGATCGAAAGTCTTTCTCTCTGGTTGGTTCCTCCTGTATTTCTTGCTTTGTCTCTTGTCAGTGAGCCGGGTGAGGGGAGGAGCCTGACCCTTTAGTGCCAGTGAAGGTGCGGAAAGGAGGCGTGTTAACCCATTATGTGGATCATATCTGATACAGAGACTTCTGCCACCTTTTGCATCACATGCTTATTGTTTTTTAACCAAAAATGTGGGTCATATATAATATAAAAAAAGCTGCTTAGAGTTTTAGGACAAGAATAGTGGAGTGAAATTGTGGTTATGTCAACTTTTTGTTCAATTTTCAGGAGAGAAAAATTATCTGGATGTAGCTCCAGATACACTGAAATGTGTGGCAACTTAAAAGGGAAAACAGGATTCTGAACCAGCTTAAAAGTCGATTTGCCCTGAGCTACTTTATCCTCCAGCACGCCTCTTCAACCAGCTCTGTTTCCTTTCTTTAAGGGGTCTTCAGGCTTCTTGAAGGACTTTCCAGAGCTCTTATTTGGATGTTGGCTGCCTGTTGCCTCTGTTCTTCCACCGTTTGACCCACTACCTCTGGTTTTCAATCAGATTCTTCTGCTACTTCAGGCTTCTCTATCCATTTTACTGCTTTGCTTCTTCCTTCTGAGAGCAGAGAGATTAAAAAAGCTGTACAACAGTTTGTTGTACAAGTCGGAAAAATACTTTTAGTCACCTCAGTGGAGGAAAATCAATGATCAAGGAGCTTAAATTGAAAAATTACATGCTGAAACATCTTCCTATTTCTATCCTATATATGTTTACAATGCGGATGGCCTGATTTATTCAGAACATGCTCTGACAAATTAGTCCCTCACAATGCAAACAGGTTGAAAAACTGAAGGGCTCAAGAGAGGAGAGACTTAGTGGTGAAATACAACTGTTCGCCTGGGTTCGGCAACTGGTTTTTCAAGGCAAACTGCCTTTTCCTTTTTAGATAAGAGCCTTCTCTTTGCACCACTGGTGGTACAAAACTAATTTGACGTGAACTAAAGCACATACGATATCATTAACATGGCTTCGGTTTATCAATATTACATTCAAAATGATGATAGTTTCTAGCATGTGGGTTTGTTTCCTTTTCAGACCTTTTCACAAAGGATCTGTCGGTTCTTTTGATGGGAAGAGGGGAACAGGAATGGGTGAAGGCTATTTGGAGGAGCAATCGATGGCGTGCAGGTGCCCGTCGGCTTCATTTAGTCGGAGACGCTGAGACTCAGGTTTCTCAGAGTTTTCAGCCAGATCCATCAGAGCTCCTGACACCAGGCTATTAATGAAATCCTCCAGCAGGGGGCACTGCTGGACTCTTCCCTCTGCGGCCTCCACAGCTCTGCCGGAGGAGCAACACATCCTCAGTTTTCAGCTCTTCTTCTGTGGGTCTGATAGAAGTGTATCTCCCAGGTAAGACCCCTTAATCTGCTTTATCGTTATCTAAGCTCCCCCCGCCCCTCCTTGTCCTTCAGGGTTCAGAGGATCCTGACCTCCTCTTCCTCAATTTGAAAGCAGTGAGAGGCAGAACGGCTGAAAAGGCTCCCCGTGTCTCTGGGGCCTGGAGCTGTTCGACTGCTGTTCTTCAACTTGCTCCAAGAAGTTCGGATCCTCTCTCACGTGGTCTGGACCTCAGGAGCTCGGACCCCCGATCAATCGGTCTTTTTCTTTTTGATTTAGTTTAGTTCAAGTCCCATGTCACGAATTGGACACCCTCCTCGTTTTATACCTCTCAGACCAGATATTTTGACAGGTTTTTCCATTCTAAGATTGTTGTAAAAGGTTGAAGTAATCATCTGCTGGTGGAGAGGTCCTTATTTTTTTGGTCTCCTGGAATATTGCAAAGAAGAAACCTGTGAATTTGTTCTTTAAACAAACTACATTATAGATCGTGATCTGTATCCGAGGGACAGAGGTGAGATGGGGGGGTTGTCAGGCTTATCACTATGTCTATTGGACCACAGTTTGAGGGTTATTGGTCAGGTATGATCTCAGCAAAGTACGAATGAAGACCACAGCAGCAAAGGAGGCTTCTGTTACGATACGTTTCAAAAACTTTTAGTTTTCAGAGAAAACTGCTTGGTAACGGCCTCTGAAAAGCAGGAACACTAAAAGATAACTCCAACTCTCTATTGAAATGAAAAGGCAGGATTTATGATTCTTTTGCCTGTTGTTTCTTTCAGAAAATGACTGTTCTGCTCAGGAGGAGGAATTAAATTTGATGCCTCGATACAAAACAAAATAGCCTGTAACTTATTTGAGCCCCCTAAAAAAAGCTATTTTCAAGCTTTCTGCCTCTAAAAAATGTGATGTTCTTATTTTTTCCGTCAATGGGGGTTTAGAAATGTGGTCAAAACTATCTTGCTTCAATTTTTTCTCATATATGGGGCTTTCTGCCCGAATGTGAGATACGGCGGAACCTCCATCAGCTCTCAGCCTCACATGTTTTCTTTTGCCACATCACATCTGGAACCAAATGAAATCTCTCGGTACATTATCTTCGGTCTCATCTGCGGCTCAAAAATGGACCCAGACGACTCCACGAGGTCAAAGAAAACTGGACTCGGTGTGGAGCAGAGTTGGGACAACCTGCACAATGAAAATGGGGACAGGCTGTTATCTGAGCGGGCCTCAATCATTGCCCGGCTTCCTTTTGTGTCGCACGGCAAAAGAGTCAAAATGATCGTATCTGACTGACAGGAAGAAAAAAAAAAGACACAAATCCCAAACTTCATTCTGAAACAGAATCAAGCAAGAAGCCAAAATCTGTGTTTTCTGGTCTTAGTTGGTGACTATTTGACGTTCCGGTTTGGGTTTTTCTTGGTTTTGTTGGTTTCTGTTTTCTTGTTTGTGATTGCTACATCGTGGGTTTGAATTCTTTGCTTTTTCCAAGTCAAATTTTCTTTGTTTTTCTCTTTTGCTCATTCTGGATGGATGGTTTCTATTAAGCTATGTCAGATTCTCCCCGTTTGTTGTCTGTTTGACGCCTTCTGATTGGATTTATTTGTTCAACTTCTCATCGTCCATTCTGGTTGCCCCTTCGATGACTACATTTGAGTGTTCCTCAAACTCAACCTCCAGCCTTCAGCCTTCTGGCTTCTCTGTGTAGATAGAAAAAACAAGGATTTTCTGTCAGGGGCCGCTTGCAAATCGATTTTTTTTTTCTTTTTTAAACTGGAGTGGGAGGATTTGATTAGCATTTTTGTTTCGTGAAGTAGAAACGGACTTGGAGATAATTTCTAAAGGTTATTCTTTCAGTGTCTACACAAACACGATCTGATCTACACCACCAGCCGCGTCCTCGCCACGTTTAACCTAAAAACGATTCACAAAGTTCCCTCAGCATTATTAACCTTACAATCTCTGATACAGTCAAAGAGACGTAGCCCTGTGCGACTTGGTATTCGATATAGAAGAAAACTAAGTCTTTATCATTTGCATGACTGAATAACAGGAAAAAATCCCTTTCAAACTTTCTAAAGTGTTTCTGGCTGATGGGAATATAAGTTAAAGGTTTTATGTATTTGAATATAACCGCTGTTAAGCTAAAGGTGAAGGAACCCAAAACTGAACTCTGGACAACTAGAGCTATGTAAAAAAACAAACTCTTCTTTGGCACATAGAAAGGAGGACATGTCATCAGCACAGTTTATCGATCCGTGCACGCTTTCGTTTGTTAGGACGCCACCTTTCATCGACAAATCTTCGGGTTAGGCCCTACTCGGCGTGCCCCTTTGTTTCGAGACGAAAACGCGCGCCCGAAAATATCGAAAAGGCATTTTGATAACACGAGACGGGTATCGATCGGTAAATCCGAGTGTGACGTCACGCCGAAAAGAGCATTGATGAACGAGGCTTGACGGGAATATAGATGAGGTCCCCGGTTGGCTGTTGGAGGTCGCTGCAATTTGTGTGTGTGTGGGTGTTTGTTTGTGTGCTTTGAGAACTTCTTCATGCTACTGTATGGCCTTCTGTAAGCAATAACATCTCAGAATGAAGGAAGCAAGCAAAATCATACATTTTTTTAAGGATCACGTTTCCTGACACAACAGGTAGTTTTTTTTAAGTAAAACTGGTATAGCAAAGGACAGGGCTGTCAGAAAACCTGATTCTCATGGTATGAAGCCTTCCTGTCAAAGCCTCTGACATCTGTAAGACCCCTACAACACCACCGTGGGAGTCAGAGCTTTGGCCTACTGATCTGCAGAGGGCAACAGATGCTGTTATCCAGCCGTGATTTCTGAAAAGGAGATTTTGGAAAGTCAAAGGAGCCTGAGGCTTGCTATGGTTTTTTATTTATCCACTCCTTTTTCCTGGTTCAGGGACCATAAGTTCTATACATTTCGATAGGACAAGAAAAAAGGTTTACCACACTTAAAGATACCTGGAAGGAAACATCTGGAAAGTCAGATTTGCTTATATATAAAGATCAGATTTGCTTATATATTTTAGATATTTCTAGTTATCCTGTTTTTGTCAGTCGGTAAGGTGTGGTTATTGTGTCTCATTTGATTCTTAGAATGGGGCAAAACGGCAAAGCTAAGGTAAAAGAATCGAGTTTTTAAAACCTTTTTTCCCCCAATAACTTTCTTTCGGGGGAGTTTTTCCTCTCACAGTTCGAAAACCACTGCTCCAGAAAGAAAAGGAAAAAAAAAAGTACTCCCGAAAGCCTTCTGGGACAGAGGTTCCATTTGGCGTATTCTGAGACTAAAGGAGGAAGTCGTTCATTTCTGGTGATTTAAAACCAGCGAGAGAGACCGAGATGAGCGGAGATCTGAACTAATTACTCTAAAATGAATGCTGAGGGAAGCAATCCTGCAGAGTGCTTTAGTGTGTGAGTGTGTGTGTGTGTGTGTGTGTGTGTGTGTGTGAGTGTGTGTGTGTGTGTGTGTGTGTGTGTGTGTGGCACCACGCTGTGCTACCCATTTTCACAGTGTGGACCGGTCATTATATTTTATGTTTGTTCTGCAGTGTATGCCTTCAGATGACCCGTCGGATGATTGGTCCAAACATATTTGCTTTTTTTTATAATCCAGACCAAACACACATTAATCAGGACGTGAATAAGGCTCATTTCGACCTCCTGACATATCAAAAATGACTTTTTTTCCCAGAGAAAACAGGGTGTGGATTGTCCCGAAAGCCAAGGGCTTAAAATCTGCAAGTTTTTTTACTTTATAAGCCTTGGTGGCTTATACATTTGAGCTCATTTCAAGTTTGGTTTGTCAAATAAAGCATTTTTTTGAGGGGATCTGGGGTAAAGAGTTGTTCTCTCTTTCAGAAGGAGAGCAGGAAATGTCTTCCAGGCTCTTGTCCAGATCATGGACTATTAATTGGACATACCGTAAGTAAAGGTTTCGTTATTAACTTTATACAAGACAAAAGCAACTGTGTTTGGACCAAGAAGGCGTAGCTGGAAATGAATTGGAAAGACATTTTTATCCACCTAAATAATTATTTACCCTTTTGGACCTTCTGGTCCAGAAAAATTAACCGTAGAATTTGAAAACAAATGCACTGCAACTCTTAAATTGCCTTAAATAAATGTCAGTCACATTCTTTGGTAAAAAAAA
Source organism: Menidia menidia (assembly GCA_907169785.1). Lineage (NCBI taxonomy): Eukaryota > Metazoa > Chordata > Actinopteri > Atheriniformes > Atherinopsidae > Menidia > Menidia menidia. The sequence goes on from CAJRST010001148.1 coordinate 13,401, forward strand.
ACTCTTTAAAAGATCCTTTTTTTGTCATCAAATGGCTCATTTCATGAACTGCATTCGCTTTAGACATGGAGTGACCAGCTACTCGCATTTTGAATTTGAATAGTTTCTATATTGGCTCCTTTAACTCTTTACATCCCTGCAAGTTTTTAATGCCAAAAACACAACTTTTTTCATTGTTGGCCACATTTCACCCGTAGTAGATGATCTGAAAAAAGCAAAATGGCCCCGCTTCTCCTCTGTGTGGAGCACCGGTCACAAAATCCCACATCTGTCCGACTCCCGTCTCTTTGTCACTTCTTTGTTGTCGCCACTGTATACAAAAAGATAAATAAATGCTGTAATACCCATTCATTCTCCTCTCATCTCTCCATCCTTTGTGGGATGAGGGGGTGCTGTAACTCAAAATAAATGACATCTCAGGTCTGAGGAAGAAAAAAGCAAAAAAAAAACTGATTTTTTATTTATTTACTACAATTAGTCTGTTTGGTCTTTCTTGGATAAAGGATGTGAGAGGTTATTTATCAGAATATACGTATGAAAAAACATGTTATTATGAGTTTGTTCAACAGCAGATAGAATGACATGACAGTGTGTGTGTGTCTGTGTGTGTGTGTGTGTGTGTGTGTGTGTGTGTGTGCAGTCACACACTAGCTGGAAAAAGGTGAAACGGAGGGCAAACCATAGTTCCAGCACAACCGAAGAAGTGATGTAGAACGAGAGGGGATCTGACAGACGGACAAAGAGAGACACGGGAAATGAAAACAGGGAAGGACGGCGGAAAAGAGAAGGAGTGGCAAGGTGAAGAGCGGGTTTTCAGACAAACTGCCACAGTCACTCACGTCCCAGACAGCAGCTTGGCTTTTCCCATCAGCTTACACACCGACCACACACTCCGAAATCACACACACACACACACACACACACACACACACGAGCCGTGCCTTCCAGAGGTTTCTGGAACTCCTCTTTTCTATTAATATGACAACTCATAAACCTTTCAGCTTTAAATATAAATTTGGACTCTCGTTTCTTCTGAATCAAAACACAATTTTATCATCTTTATCTGTGGTTAAATGTCTAATCAAATGTCCAACCAATAGAAAAACAAACTAAGGCGACCTATTACACATATCAGAGTAACAAAGGGTTGTGAGATTAAAAAAACTTAACCCGGAAACGTTAGTGCTTCAGCCTAACCAGGTGAGAAAAAACATCTGGAAATGTCTGTTTCAAAAAGTAAATCTGTATAATTATAACATGTTAGCTGAACAGAGAAAAAGAAAGTAAAGGTTGGGATTCTGAACCGGTAAGAAGAAGAAGAAGAAGAAAAAAAGAGAACCATTTTTGTTGTTTTCTGACCTGCTTTGATTCAGAATTTAATTCAACCCAATCTGGTGCCCCACTCTTTTAAGATAATAGCCGTCTTAAATTTAAAACCGAGCAGGAAACAAAACGGACCTTTGGGGACGATTGGGCTCGTATTCTTAACAAAATTCCACACGTCAGACAGATTTCCTTTATTTTCAAAGCATTTTGTCGCACAATGGAAAGGTCAACGTTGTTAATGCGACAAAAACCTGAAATTC
>CAJRST010001159.1:0-14986 GCA_907169785.1 Menidia menidia
GAATTTCAGGTTTTTGTCGCATTAACAACGTTGACCTTTCCATTGTGCGACAAAATGCTTTGAAAATAAAGGAAATCTGTCTGACGTGTGGAATTTTGTTAAGAATACGAGCCCAATCGTCCCCAAAGGTCCGTTTTGTTTCCTGCTCGGTTTTAAATTTAAGACGGCTATTATCTTAAAAGAGTGGGGCACCAGATTGGGTTGAATTAAATTCTGAATCAAAGCAGGTCAGAAAACAACAAAAATGGTTCTCTTTTTTTCTTCTTCTTCTTCTTCTTACCGGTTCAGAATCCCAACCTTTACTTTCTTTTTCTCTGTTCAGCTAACATGTTATAATTATACAGATTTACTTTTTGAAACAGACATTTCCAGATGTTTTTTCTCACCTGGTTAGGCTGAAGCACTAACGTTTCCGGGTTAAGTTTTTTTAATCTCACAACCCTTTGTTACTCTGATATGTGTAATAGGTCGCCTTAGTTTGTTTTTCTATTGGTTGGACATTTGATTAGACATTTAACCACAGATAAAGATGATAAAATTGTGTTTTGATTCAGAAGAAACGAGAGTCCAAATTTATATTTAAAGCTGAAAGGTTTATGAGTTGTCATATTAATAGAAAAGAGGAGTTCCAGAAACCTCTGGAAGGCACGGCTCGTGTGTGTGTGTGTGTGTGTGTGTGTGTGTGTGATTTCGGAGTGTGTGGTCGGTGTGTAAGCTGATGGGAAAAGCCAAGCTGCTGTCTGGGACGTGAGTGACTGTGGCAGTTTGTCTGAAAACCCGCTCTTCACCTTGCCACTCCTTCTCTTTTCCGCCGTCCTTCCCTGTTTTCATTTCCCGTGTCTCTCTTTGTCCGTCTGTCAGATCCCCTCTCGTTCTACATCACTTCTTCGGTTGTGCTGGAACTATGGTTTGCCCTCCGTTTCACCTTTTTCCAGCTAGTGTGTGACTGCACACACACACACACACACACACACACACACACACAGACACACACACACTGTCATGTCATTCTATCTGCTGTTGAACAAACTCATAATAACATGTTTTTTCATACGTATATTCTGATAAATAACCTCTCACATCCTTTATCCAAGAAAGACCAAACAGACTAATTGTAGTAAATAAATAAAAAATCAGTTTTTTTTTTGCTTTTTTCTTCCTCAGACCTGAGATGTCATTTATTTTGAGTTACAGCACCCCCTCATCCCACAAAGGATGGAGAGATGAGAGGAGAATGAATGGGTATTACAGCATTTATTTATCTTTTTGTATACAGTGGCGACAACAAAGAAGTGACAAAGAGACGGGAGTCGGACAGATGTGGGATTTTGTGACCGGTGCTCCACACAGAGGAGAAGCGGGGCCATTTTGCTTTTTTCAGATCATCTACTACGGGTGAAATGTGGCCAACAATGAAAAAAGTTGTGTTTTTGGCATTAAAAACTTGCAGGGATGTAAAGAGTTAAAGGAGCCAATATAGAAACTATTCAAATTCAAAATGCGAGTAGCTGGTCACTCCATGTCTAAAGCGAATGCAGTTCATGAAATGAGCCATTTGATGACAAAAAAAGGATCTTTTAAAGAGTTTTTTTTTACCAAAGAATGTGACTGACATTTATTTAAGGCAATTTAAGAGTTGCAGTGCATTTGTTTTCAAATTCTACGGTTAATTTTTCTGGACCAGAAGGTCCAAAAGGGTAAATAATTATTTAGGTGGATAAAAATGTCTTTCCAATTCATTTCCAGCTACGCCTTCTTGGTCCAAACACAGTTGCTTTTGTCTTGTATAAAGTTAATAACGAAACCTTTACTTACGGTATGTCCAATTAATAGTCCATGATCTGGACAAGAGCCTGGAAGACATTTCCTGCTCTCCTTCTGAAAGAGAGAACAACTCTTTACCCCAGATCCCCTCAAAAAAATGCTTTATTTGACAAACCAAACTTGAAATGAGCTCAAATGTATAAGCCACCAAGGCTTATAAAGTAAAAAAACTTGCAGATTTTAAGCCCTTGGCTTTCGGGACAATCCACACCCTGTTTTCTCTGGGAAAAAAAGTCATTTTTGATATGTCAGGAGGTCGAAATGAGCCTTATTCACGTCCTGATTAATGTGTGTTTGGTCTGGATTATAAAAAAAAGCAAATATGTTTGGACCAATCATCCGACGGGTCATCTGAAGGCATACACTGCAGAACAAACATAAAATATAATGACCGGTCCACACTGTGAAAATGGGTAGCACAGCGTGGTGCCACACACACACACACACACACACACACACACACTCACACACACACACACACACACACACACACACACTCACACACTAAAGCACTCTGCAGGATTGCTTCCCTCAGCATTCATTTTAGAGTAATTAGTTCAGATCTCCGCTCATCTCGGTCTCTCTCGCTGGTTTTAAATCACCAGAAATGAACGACTTCCTCCTTTAGTCTCAGAATACGCCAAATGGAACCTCTGTCCCAGAAGGCTTTCGGGAGTACTTTTTTTTTTCCTTTTCTTTCTGGAGCAGTGGTTTTCGAACTGTGAGAGGAAAAACTCCCCCGAAAGAAAGTTATTGGGGGAAAAAAGGTTTTAAAAACTCGATTCTTTTACCTTAGCTTTGCCGTTTTGCCCCATTCTAAGAATCAAATGAGACACAATAACCACACCTTACCGACTGACAAAAACAGGATAACTAGAAATATCTAAAATATATAAGCAAATCTGATCTTTATATATAAGCAAATCTGACTTTCCAGATGTTTCCTTCCAGGTATCTTTAAGTGTGGTAAACCTTTTTTCTTGTCCTATCGAAATGTATAGAACTTATGGTCCCTGAACCAGGAAAAAGGAGTGGATAAATAAAAAACCATAGCAAGCCTCAGGCTCCTTTGACTTTCCAAAATCTCCTTTTCAGAAATCACGGCTGGATAACAGCATCTGTTGCCCTCTGCAGATCAGTAGGCCAAAGCTCTGACTCCCACGGTGGTGTTGTAGGGGTCTTACAGATGTCAGAGGCTTTGACAGGAAGGCTTCATACCATGAGAATCAGGTTTTCTGACAGCCCTGTCCTTTGCTATACCAGTTTTACTTAAAAAAAACTACCTGTTGTGTCAGGAAACGTGATCCTTAAAAAAATGTATGATTTTGCTTGCTTCCTTCATTCTGAGATGTTATTGCTTACAGAAGGCCATACAGTAGCATGAAGAAGTTCTCAAAGCACACAAACAAACACCCACACACACACAAATTGCAGCGACCTCCAACAGCCAACCGGGGACCTCATCTATATTCCCGTCAAGCCTCGTTCATCAATGCTCTTTTCGGCGTGACGTCACACTCGGATTTACCGATCGATACCCGTCTCGTGTTATCAAAATGCCTTTTCGATATTTTCGGGCGCGCGTTTTCGTCTCGAAACAAAGGGGCACGCCGAGTAGGGCCTAACCCGAAGATTTGTCGATGAAAGGTGGCGTCCTAACAAACGAAAGCGTGCACGGATCGATAAACTGTGCTGATGACATGTCCTCCTTTCTATGTGCCAAAGAAGAGTTTGTTTTTTTACATAGCTCTAGTTGTCCAGAGTTCAGTTTTGGGTTCCTTCACCTTTAGCTTAACAGCGGTTATATTCAAATACATAAAACCTTTAACTTATATTCCCATCAGCCAGAAACACTTTAGAAAGTTTGAAAGGGATTTTTTCCTGTTATTCAGTCATGCAAATGATAAAGACTTAGTTTTCTTCTATATCGAATACCAAGTCGCACAGGGCTACGTCTCTTTGACTGTATCAGAGATTGTAAGGTTAATAATGCTGAGGGAACTTTGTGAATCGTTTTTAGGTTAAACGTGGCGAGGACGCGGCTGGTGGTGTAGATCAGATCGTGTTTGTGTAGACACTGAAAGAATAACCTTTAGAAATTATCTCCAAGTCCGTTTCTACTTCACGAAACAAAAATGCTAATCAAATCCTCCCACTCCAGTTTAAAAAAGAAAAAAAAAATCGATTTGCAAGCGGCCCCTGACAGAAAATCCTTGTTTTTTCTATCTACACAGAGAAGCCAGAAGGCTGAAGGCTGGAGGTTGAGTTTGAGGAACACTCAAATGTAGTCATCGAAGGGGCAACCAGAATGGACGATGAGAAGTTGAACAAATAAATCCAATCAGAAGGCGTCAAACAGACAACAAACGGGGAGAATCTGACATAGCTTAATAGAAACCATCCATCCAGAATGAGCAAAAGAGAAAAACAAAGAAAATTTGACTTGGAAAAAGCAAAGAATTCAAACCCACGATGTAGCAATCACAAACAAGAAAACAGAAACCAACAAAACCAAGAAAAACCCAAACCGGAACGTCAAATAGTCACCAACTAAGACCAGAAAACACAGATTTTGGCTTCTTGCTTGATTCTGTTTCAGAATGAAGTTTGGGATTTGTGTCTTTTTTTTTTCTTCCTGTCAGTCAGATACGATCATTTTGACTCTTTTGCCGTGCGACACAAAAGGAAGCCGGGCAATGATTGAGGCCCGCTCAGATAACAGCCTGTCCCCATTTTCATTGTGCAGGTTGTCCCAACTCTGCTCCACACCGAGTCCAGTTTTCTTTGACCTCGTGGAGTCGTCTGGGTCCATTTTTGAGCCGCAGATGAGACCGAAGATAATGTACCGAGAGATTTCATTTGGTTCCAGATGTGATGTGGCAAAAGAAAACATGTGAGGCTGAGAGCTGATGGAGGTTCCGCCGTATCTCACATTCGGGCAGAAAGCCCCATATATGAGAAAAAATTGAAGCAAGATAGTTTTGACCACATTTCTAAACCCCCATTGACGGAAAAAATAAGAACATCACATTTTTTAGAGGCAGAAAGCTTGAAAATAGCTTTTTTTAGGGGGCTCAAATAAGTTACAGGCTATTTTGTTTTGTATCGAGGCATCAAATTTAATTCCTCCTCCTGAGCAGAACAGTCATTTTCTGAAAGAAACAACAGGCAAAAGAATCATAAATCCTGCCTTTTCATTTCAATAGAGAGTTGGAGTTATCTTTTAGTGTTCCTGCTTTTCAGAGGCCGTTACCAAGCAGTTTTCTCTGAAAACTAAAAGTTTTTGAAACGTATCGTAACAGAAGCCTCCTTTGCTGCTGTGGTCTTCATTCGTACTTTGCTGAGATCATACCTGACCAATAACCCTCAAACTGTGGTCCAATAGACATAGTGATAAGCCTGACAACCCCCCCATCTCACCTCTGTCCCTCGGATACAGATCACGATCTATAATGTAGTTTGTTTAAAGAACAAATTCACAGGTTTCTTCTTTGCAATATTCCAGGAGACCAAAAAAATAAGGACCTCTCCACCAGCAGATGATTACTTCAACCTTTTACAACAATCTTAGAATGGAAAAACCTGTCAAAATATCTGGTCTGAGAGGTATAAAACGAGGAGGGTGTCCAATTCGTGACATGGGACTTGAACTAAACTAAATCAAAAAGAAAAAGACCGATTGATCGGGGGTCCGAGCTCCTGAGGTCCAGACCACGTGAGAGAGGATCCGAACTTCTTGGAGCAAGTTGAAGAACAGCAGTCGAACAGCTCCAGGCCCCAGAGACACGGGGAGCCTTTTCAGCCGTTCTGCCTCTCACTGCTTTCAAATTGAGGAAGAGGAGGTCAGGATCCTCTGAACCCTGAAGGACAAGGAGGGGCGGGGGGAGCTTAGATAACGATAAAGCAGATTAAGGGGTCTTACCTGGGAGATACACTTCTATCAGACCCACAGAAGAAGAGCTGAAAACTGAGGATGTGTTGCTCCTCCGGCAGAGCTGTGGAGGCCGCAGAGGGAAGAGTCCAGCAGTGCCCCCTGCTGGAGGATTTCATTAATAGCCTGGTGTCAGGAGCTCTGATGGATCTGGCTGAAAACTCTGAGAAACCTGAGTCTCAGCGTCTCCGACTAAATGAAGCCGACGGGCACCTGCACGCCATCGATTGCTCCTCCAAATAGCCTTCACCCATTCCTGTTCCCCTCTTCCCATCAAAAGAACCGACAGATCCTTTGTGAAAAGGTCTGAAAAGGAAACAAACCCACATGCTAGAAACTATCATCATTTTGAATGTAATATTGATAAACCGAAGCCATGTTAATGATATCGTATGTGCTTTAGTTCACGTCAAATTAGTTTTGTACCACCAGTGGTGCAAAGAGAAGGCTCTTATCTAAAAAGGAAAAGGCAGTTTGCCTTGAAAAACCAGTTGCCGAACCCAGGCGAACAGTTGTATTTCACCACTAAGTCTCTCCTCTCTTGAGCCCTTCAGTTTTTCAACCTGTTTGCATTGTGAGGGACTAATTTGTCAGAGCATGTTCTGAATAAATCAGGCCATCCGCATTGTAAACATATATAGGATAGAAATAGGAAGATGTTTCAGCATGTAATTTTTCAATTTAAGCTCCTTGATCATTGATTTTCCTCCACTGAGGTGACTAAAAGTATTTTTCCGACTTGTACAACAAACTGTTGTACAGCTTTTTTAATCTCTCTGCTCTCAGAAGGAAGAAGCAAAGCAGTAAAATGGATAGAGAAGCCTGAAGTAGCAGAAGAATCTGATTGAAAACCAGAGGTAGTGGGTCAAACGGTGGAAGAACAGAGGCAACAGGCAGCCAACATCCAAATAAGAGCTCTGGAAAGTCCTTCAAGAAGCCTGAAGACCCCTTAAAGAAAGGAAACAGAGCTGGTTGAAGAGGCGTGCTGGAGGATAAAGTAGCTCAGGGCAAATCGACTTTTAAGCTGGTTCAGAATCCTGTTTTCCCTTTTAAGTTGCCACACATTTCAGTGTATCTGGAGCTACATCCAGATAATTTTTCTCTCCTGAAAATTGAACAAAAAGTTGACATAACCACAATTTCACTCCACTATTCTTGTCCTAAAACTCTAAGCAGCTTTTTTTATATTATATATGACCCACATTTTTGGTTAAAAAACAATAAGCATGTGATGCAAAAGGTGGCAGAAGTCTCTGTATCAGATATGATCCACATAATGGGTTAACACGCCTCCTTTCCGCACCTTCACTGGCACTAAAGGGTCAGGCTCCTCCCCTCACCCGGCTCACTGACAAGAGACAAAGCAAGAAATACAGGAGGAACCAACCAGAGAGAAAGACTTTCGATCACGATCGCAAAACAAAATCAAAACCTCGGAGTGTCGTCTATGGAGAAGAGCTACAGGAGAAAAGCTACAGGAGAGAAAACGGGGAATACCGTGAGTATTGGAGCATGCAGAAATGATGGAGGTGGCTAAGAAAAACAACCTGAGGGTTAAAGTTATTTCTCATATGTTGTTCATCTTTCTGTAGTTTTTTATAGGCAGTTTAGAAGAAGAAGAAGAAGAAGAAGAAGAAGAAGAGAAAAATGGCGTCACAGACAGAGGAGGATCTTTCTTGTCCCATCTGCCAGAACATCTTCAAGGATCCGGTTCTGCTGTCCTGCAGCCACAGCTTCTGCAAAGGCTGTCTGCAGAAATGGTGGTCGGTCAAAATCATCAACAGTTGTCCGGTTTGCAAGGCACTGTCTCAGCAGCGCGAGCCGCCTATCAACCTGGCTCTGAGGAACTTGTGCGAGGCCTTTCTCCGAGACCGAGACCGTGGGGCTCCGAAGAGGTCCGAGCCCCTCTGTGGCGTGCACCAGAAGAAACTTCGCCTCTTCTGCCTGGAGCACCAGCGGCCGGTGTGCCTCATCTGCCGGGACTCCAAAGCCCACGACAAGCACACGTTCCGGCCCTGCGACGAGGCGGCCGAGGAGTACCGACCGGCCGTCCGGGAGCTCCTCAGGTCTGTCCGGGAGAAGATGGACCTCTTCGAGAAGGTCCGCGAAGACTACGACCGGACGGCCGGGCACATTGAGTTCCAGGCCCACCACACCGAGAGGCAGATCAGGGAGGAGTTCGAGAATCTGCGCCGGCTTCTGCAAGAGGAGGAGGACGCCAGGGTTTCTGCTTTGATGGACGAAGTGCAGCAAAAAGCTCAGGAGATGAAGGAAAAGATTCAAGAGCTGACCAAGGGGATGGCCTCCCTCTCTGGTACAGCCGGGGCCGTGGAGCTGCAGCTGAGGTCCGCCGACGTGCCATTCCTGCAGAACTACGCGGCCACGGTGGAGGCGGCCCGCCGGGATCTGCTGCTGGACGCCCCTCCAACGGCCGCCGGCGCCCTGGTGGACGTGGCCAAGCACCTGGGCAACCTGAGCTTCGGCGTCTGGGAGAAGATGAAGGGCTGGGTGTGTTAAGCCAATTCTTTAGTTGGAAAGATATTTAAGAGAGAGATATTTGCATACCCCAACAATGAGAGACCGTCATTGTCAAGCCTATAAGGACCGAGTGAATGAACTAGGTGGGATGTTTTGCACAATTAAGCATCAGCCCTGAAAAAAGGACTCACATAAACCTAAAAAACACCCCAGGACCTGATAGCTTCAGCATAGAAAATTATGAATATCACATCATCCAACGTGTAATGCATGTAATAATTTCTGGTGGACTTGGCCGAGCACCTGGGCAACCTGAGCTTCGGCGTCTGGGAGAAGATGAAGGGCTGGGTGTGTTAGGTCGATTCTTTAGTTGGAAACCTGAAAATAAACCAGAGTCGATCAAGAGTAAAAAATTGAGATTTATTGGGTCACAGGTAAAGTATTTCAGCGCTGGGCTCTTCACAGAGGAAAACCTCTCTCTCAGGGTCTCAGTCGGCAAAGAGCCCTGAGATCTGGGGGTGATGGGTATTATCTCCTTGGCTGGGCACACCACTCAAAAGGAGGACTGGACACAACCAAGTCCTATTGGTTAGTTATCTGTAAGACTAACAAGCTAGGTCGTAATTCATATTCATGACATTGGAATGTGGTACCAAATTATGTGTGTGTGTGTGCTGATTTAAAGACGTGGATCTAATGCAACAGAGAAAGAAAAGAGAGAACAAAGAGAAATCAGTGGTTACAGCCAGAGACTTCATATAGTTATAAAAGAAAATAAAACAATCAGTAATCTACATAGATCATGTGATAGCAAACAACGCTAAAGTGAGTATTTATAACCAAATCCTAACAGGTGTCCCGCTCGCCGGTGATCCTGGACCCCAACAGCGCCCACCCGGACCTCCGGCTGTCCGAGGACCTGACCAGCGCCACGCGCCGGGAAAGGCAGAAGCTTCCGGCCAATCCGGAGAGGATCTACTCCTACCCCGCCGTCCTGGGATCCGCCGGGTACGACTCGGGGACTCACAGCTGGGACGTGGAGGTGGGAGACAGCTCCTTGTGGGCCCTGGGGGTGCTAGCGCCGTCCCCTCAGAAGAATAACAACGACCCGTCGAAGCTACTGAAGGTAGCTTTCTGCGATGGGGAGTACACGGCGGACTCTGGGGTCGATCCCCCGGGAGTCCTCCCGATAACCAAGAGATTCCACCGGATCAGAGTCCATCTGGACTGTGACAAGCGCAGGCTTTCGTTCTCTGACGCTGCCTCCGAAACACACATACACACCTTCAAATACAATTTCTCAGAGAAGCTGTTTCCGTACTTTAACGTTGTGAACGCACAGCCGTTGAAGATAATGCCGGCGAAATGATCTCTAGGGTCAGGGTGACGAGAGTTAGACGGGGTTTGTAAAGGGGAGTGGTGAGGTTTGGAATTGTTGCCGTTGCAAACAAAACCTCAGACTGATATTGATCTAAACGACGTGGCCCCGTCGGTCGGGCCTGTTCAGCCGGTCCCAAAAAGCTGGCGGGAAACCAACAAACGGGGAAAAAATCGCTGTGGTTCGCAGCCGCTACCTGCAACCCTTCTGAATACCGTCGATCATTTAACGCAGGAAAGAGCATGTCAATCAAATAAAAAAAGCATTCGCTGATAAAAATGTCTATTTTTTATTTATCTTTTATTTATTTTTTTGTCTTTCTGAAACCAAAATGCTGCCTCTTGGAATTTAAGATACTCGCTTATTTTACTCCTGTCTTGAGATGTGGAGTATTCATGAGAACTCAGCAGGAGACCACTGCCAAACACTGCTCTGAAAAGCTGATCAAATTAGCTGGAAAATGTCACAGATGAAGTAAATCAGATGAATATTCTTTAAAACAAAACCAAAACGGGACATATAAGAAAACTGAACAAATCACTTACATCAAACACAATCAGAGGCTGATCAAGACTTTCAATCCCTCCTTCCTTTTTCTAATAAAGTACAATAAGTGGTTGTGACCAAACATAGGTGACTGAATTGGGAACCCCCCCTTTCTTAGCTACCATTCCTTGTCAGATTGCATTATGGGTTGGAAGTCACCTGTTATAGGTCACAACAGCGTGCAGAGCCTCAGGCTCAGACAGGCCGATTCTCCGGAGATTCAACCTGCGGCTGCAAACTGTATCAACAACACCTACTTCTTCTTCTTCTTCGCTGTGTGCAAGTTGGGTTTTTTTTCCCCCCCACCAATTACAGGACACGTTCCGCCCGCAGGCAACACATACACCTTTGGAAAAACCTCGGAGAGGATACGGCACCGTTAACAGAGGGCAAATCCCATTCGGCATTCATCCATCCTTCATGGAGGCCGACTGGCCGAAGAAAAGGCTGGGCCTCCTTCGAAAAATGCCATTCGTTTCGGGACTTCGTCTTCAAGACTCACGTGGATTTCACAGATACGGTTCCGTGGCCTGAAAAGGCGATGTTGGAATTGGGCTGTAATTACTCACTTTGGCACAGTATGTTATAACTTAATCCATGTAAATGACTGATCTTCTTATTCCTTTTTAGATTCATGTTATTCCCTTTATAATGATACTTTTGTGTTAAACTCTCGGGCTCTGCCTACTCCTCTCTCTGTTACAGTAGATACACATCTTCAAGCTCAACACTCACACACACACTTTCTTATCACATTTAACCGAAACCTGCATGAATTAGGACCTGGCCTGTTTATGTCAGAGCTAACTGGCCAATAACACTCGGTTGCGTCCAGCCGTCCTACTGTTCGAGGCCCAGAGGAAAACTGTCCATCACACCCGGAAATCGAGGCTCTTCCAGACTGAGATCCTCAGGGAGCTTTGTCTGTGAGAGCCCATCGCTGATTTACTTTGCTTGTGACCAATAAATGTCATATTTGTACTCTTGATCTGCTCTGGTTTATTCTCTGGCTTCCAACTAAAGAATCGGGCTAACAGCGGCGTGTGACCTGTGACCTGTAAAATTAGATAAAGACGGCCGGATGGCACCGTCTGGGGAAATATCCGACAAACACCCCCCCCCATGGACGTTGAATATGCATCGATGTGGCACCGAGAACCTCCAGATACAGTCTGAGCGACGCCTGCCGCGCAGCATCACGTTACCAGTGTGTCTCTGACAGGCAAACAGGCGCGCCGGCATCAAATTTTAACCCCGATGTCAATTTTTAATCGGCCCACAGTCTGGTCTGAGCAGCAGAGATTGGCGAGCGGCTTCAGTTTATGCAACGTGTGTGCAGAAAGCCTCGGCCTGCAGCTGAATCCCAATCAGCCGACCCACAAACAGGGGAAACGGCAATACGATAAAGTTTGTAACAGCCATTAGCTGTTCAGACTGCCTTCTGCTAGAAAAGGGGAAGAGACAGAAGCCATGAAATTGTTGCGAGAGATTGATAGGCACACTTTGAAAACAACAGATCTTGTATTTTGTGTGTTTCAAATCCAAAACAAAGTAAAACAACTTTACATCGGGTTAGCTACAAACTATGTTCTTCCTTCCGGTTTTCCTCCTTGACATCTTTTTGACGGCTCAGCCTCCCATCAGATCTGTTTCTTTATTCAGAATCAGCTTTATTCATGAAATTCTACATTTATTGCCCGACTCCTTAAAAAGTCATGGGGTTTTGTATTGATCTTCTCATTTGCTGCCAGCGAACCTGGGGCCACGCATCCAGGAGATAGCTTCGGGGAGTTATGAATAAATTCCATGTTAATAGAATTCGAAACTGCGTTTTTTAAAGGGCTTTTGAGGAAAGTTGAACTCAGAGAATCCCGACAAGCTTTTAGTTGGCTTTTAGGGGACGGCTGTAGCTGAGAAGGTGCAGTCGACTACCGAGCAGGTCGGCGGTTTTGTCCATTTACGTTACAAAAGGGAAGTTTCAAGCACAATTTAAAGGTTAGGAAGCTTTTTTCTTCCTGACTTCCAAGCTATGAGCTGGTTTCTCACTACATAACCGCTTCTAGTTTCAGCAGGGAGCTCTGGAGTTATGGATCAGATGCAGACTTTTGAGATATTTGAACACCCCAACAATGAGAGACCGTCATTGTCAAGCCTATAAGGACCGAGCGCATGAAATAGGTGGGATGTATTGCACAATTAAGCATCAGCCCTGAAAAAAGGACTCACGTAAACCTAAAAAACCCCCCAGGACCTGTCATCTTCAGCATAGAAAATTATGAATATCGTATCATCCAACGTGTAATGGAAGTAATCATTTCTATGAGCATCTTTGGTTAATAGAATTACAAATACTTAAGAAAGGCTTTCACATAAAAATCTTAACAGAATCAAAAGCATCTGGCTGTGGGAGCTGGTTTGCTGCCCGCTCAGCTTTTATCTTCTGCTTTTTTATCTTCGGCCTGTTTTCAGGAAGGCATTGACACGGCAAACCGCCGCTGAATGGAGACGGAATGAAAAGGTCCACGGTTCGCACTCTCAGCCAACACCGTGACAAGCCGGCTGTCCTCATTACAGGGGGTGTCATCGCTGTCAGGCTCTGTTTATCTCACCTCGATACTCGGTCCCCTGAAGGCAAACCTCTTTACTGGTGAAGAGGAAGGGGCGACTTACTTATAGAGGCTGGACGCCATTATTGGGTTTTTCCCCCTGATCAGCCGATATCTTTATTTACACATGTAAATTTAGCATATTTCCTTCAAGATTTGCTGGTTTCATTACTTTTAATAAAGGAGAATCCTAGTTATTCAGCATTAAAACCTTGAAGATGTCATGAATTGCGGGTATTTACATGTGTTTCTCACACTGGGGAAATGCAGGCAGACTTTAACAAGCTGTTTGCACAGTATTAAGCACCAAATTCTAGTTTGTTAGTTTGGTAAGAAGGTAGCTACTGCTTATTACTAATGCATGGACCCATGGGGTCTTAACTCATAAGATGGTCGCTGTGAAAAGGTTTGCGACTCGACCCTTTTCAGGCTCTATTTCTTCTCCTATTAAGGTGTCCGTCTACATGGAGAGACAACAATCGATTTCTGGAGTGAAGAAGTTGCCCTGAACAGTCTGTATTCTAAGATCAGTTTCCCTTCCTCGCTCGTTTTTCTGACCAACAACAGCACCAGCACACTCAAGAGCCACCCGACCCTTCATTTTCTTCCACGCGTTTCGGATACCCCGACAACAAAATCGACAGCAATCATTCCAAAGCCCGTGTTCCTCGGACCGATCACCTTTAAAAACCGTAATAAAAACACGAGTGGCCTGAAATGACCAGGTTCTCCCCACCAAAACCAACAACACAAAGCCTACAAGTCTTCCCCACTCAGCTTCGTACAGATTTCTTGAATTATTCAGCAGCATTGTGCGGGATGAAAGAGGCAGTTTGGTGCCCGCTGTACTTGTGTGAATTCACAATTCGTGGCAGTATGGATAAACAAGGACCTGCTTATGAGTTTCCAGGAATCTGGGGGTCGGACACGATGCTGTCATCGGCTCTCATTGATAATTGGATCGATCGGGGATGCTGTGTCACTTTGAAGCTCTTGCCTTGTTCAAGGTTGCCTAAGAGTGTGTGTGAAAAGTGCTGTTGTTCACCATGTTGTTCGATATATACGTTCTTTCCATTTAACAGTTTTTTTTCTTCAACAAGAGAATGTGGAATCACACAAATCTACCCGGGTTTTACGACTGATGACGACATCTATCTCTATTTACGACTTAAAAAGGGGGCAATTTCTCATACAAGTCAGGTAATCCGTCATTAAAGCTGCCACAAGGCTTCTGGTTGTTGGTGTAGGTCTGGGTGGGGTCCAGCTCCTGACCTCTTTGGGCCGCTGTCCAGCAGTTTTTGAGGAGCTTGCCTTGCTTCAACACGCCCGATTCACGTCAGTTTGCCGATTCGAGGCCCGTGAGGAGCTTTGACGTCAGGTAAACTGGAAAACACCCAACTGAGTAGCCCCAAGAGTTTGATTTCATGCTACTGGACCTGTTCTCCAGTTGGTCTGAGCTTGGTCCAGAGGGAGTGGGGTTGGGTGGGAAGACACACTTTTCACTGATGGATTCGAGTCGTAAAAGCTCGGCTGTGAAGGGACTTCAGGGCGTGCATCCATCCATCTGAACTCAGCCAAACATGTTTATGCCCCTTCTCTTCTCTCCACTCAGCAACCCCCCCTACACACACCCACCCCCTTACACACACACACAAATAAATCTCAATCTAAAGTGCTCTAAATTCTTCTCCAAAGACGGCGGAACAAGAAACCAAGCACAAACGTCCCCTTTTACCCTTAAAACAGCCTCCTGAGGACACTTTTAACACGTCTAATTTGTGCTCACTTATTCTGCTCTCACCTTTCTTTCTGTAAACCCTCCATCCATCCATCCATCCATCCATCCATTTTAGGAACCACTTATTCCCAAATGGGGTCGCGGGGGGACTGGAGCCTAACTCAGTAGTCAATCGGTGACCCAGACCCTGGACGGTCCCCAGTCCATCGCAGGGACACACAGAGACACACAAGGACCAACAACCACACTCACACTCACTTCTAAGGGCAGTTTGGAGTCCAGTCAACCTAACATGCAGGTTTTTGGACGGTGGGAGGAAGCCGGAGAGCCCGGAGAGAACGCACAGACCCAGGAGAACATGCAGACTCCAACCCAGAACCCTCTGGTCCTGGTTACCCCGGGACTCCAACCCAGAACCCTCTGGTCCTGGTTCCCCCGGGGACTCCAACCCAGAACCCTCTGGTCCTGGTTCCCCCGGGACTCCA
>CAJRST010001170.1:0-14978 GCA_907169785.1 Menidia menidia
CTGAGGTGGATTTCGGTGACCAGCCAGGAGCAGAGGCTGGCCATTCACCCCCATAGTGTCTACACAAAGAAGTTTACAAATAAGCATGAATTAAAGTGAAAAAATAAATCTTCCGTCCAAAATATCCCAGAATGCATTTTGCGGCAACCGGCAGTGGTGAAGCTATTAAAAGCTTTTAATCCTTTCTTTAGCGTTGTTAATACATCACTTTCTTAGGTTTTAATGTTTTTTAATGCAATAACGTTCCTATTTAGATCCTTAGTATGTAATTAGTTAATCCAAATTATGCCTGTTTCTAAATTAGTTCAGACGTTTTGGGAAATGTGAAGAGCCACCTGTGGGACGCTCCAGGAGGTCTCAGAGACCCCCCCCCCCCCCCTTCCCGATGTGATGGGGTAGTCGACCTTCATCATCATCATCATCCCGGGTGTAACAACGGGCTCCTGTGTTTTCTCTGGTTTGGGTCAGGCGCACGTGTGCTTTACGCCATATCATTGGTCTAGCAATCTGCCAATAAAAACTACAGCAGGGCCCCCCGCCCACAATTCTTTCCCCTCAGATCTACATTGATATAAGTCTCCAAATGTCGGAAATCCATCGTAGCCACGGTGAACTTTAATCCATGTACAGGCCAGTGTGGGATATCTCCCTTTTTTCAAATCCTGTCCAGAAGAGCTTACAACAGCTCTGTACGCCATCATCAACAGATCTCTGGACTTCCCCAGCATGGGAAAAAAATTAAGTCCTAAAAAACTTGTGGAGGCGGTACGGTGGTGTGGTGGTTAGCACCGTCCCCTCACAGCCAGAGGGTTCTGGGTTGGAGTCCCGGGGGAACCAGGACCAGAGGGTTCTGGGTTCAAGTCCCGGGGGGAACCAGGACCTTTCTGGGTGGAGTCTGCATGTTCTCCCTGTGTCTGTGGGTTCTCTCCGGGTTCTCCGGCTTCCTCCCACCCTCCAAAAACCTGCATGTTAGGTTGTTGGACTCCAAACTGCCCTTAGTGTGAGTGTGTGTGGTTGTTGGTCCTTGTGTGTCTCTGTGTGGCCCTGCGATGGACTGGAGACTGTCCAGGCTGACCCCGCCTCTCCCCATTGACCACTAGCAAATTTTGAATCAAACTACAAAGAGCATCTTAGTCTTTTGTGAGTGACCTAACACAATCACTTGCTCTGATTTCCTATTAACAAATACAAAAAGTAAGCTTTTTGCTGTTTTTAAGAAGCAGTTCTGAATCAGTTTCATTCTATAAATCATTGATTTGCCATAGATACTCACCCTTAATGAGAGGGATAAGAGCTACTTAAATCAGTCAAACTACATGCTGTGCTTCTGTTTGAGGTCGAAATAGGTTCTGTTGAATTATTATTTAGCAGAAATAAAAGGTTGATTAGTGCCGTGGAACAGCATGAAGGACAGAGAAGGCATGAATAGAAAATCAGCAGGGATGTGTTCATTAGTTAATGCTCCTGTGCTGCCGGCTCTTTATGGTGAAAAGGTCAGGCCAACCTGTTAAAACATGTACAGATAACACTAGACTGACTATACTGAAGCCATGTGAACAGAAACCTGCACCTGAGGCCTTATAGCAACTGTCTGTGAACTGTTGGTGCTGCTGCTGTTGTCTACTTTGTATCAAAAGTGATTAGTGATTGATTATCAGGGGGAGGGAGGTTGTTCCTGAAACGACTCAGTTCCAGACCCAACATGCACACACAAACCCTCCTGAGCTCCTCACGCTGACGACAAGGGCCCGCGCTGCACCGTGATGGGCTGTTATTTTCTCACACAGTAGCAATTTAACACATCACAGCACAATGTGAATTAAAGTGAAATTCTTTTTCTTCGTCTGAACAGGATTCTGAATATGAAATGTGACATTAGACCCAACTGCTGGCAGAATTAACTTTTCCACATGGCCAGCCAGGTTTACCAGCCTCTGCCTTTGCCTTTGCTACAGGGTTCTGGGGATTTTGAATAGGAGATTTTCCGCAGAAGCTCACATAATGCTGTCTTCCTTTCTGTCCCAGTGGTTGTCTCTTCTATTTTCGTCTATGGATCTCTGTCCTTTAAGCTACTCAACACAGGTGGAAGTACAGGTTTTGTAAAATCCTACTGCGTTACTCTTGCATATGTTAAAGCTGTATGCCACGTGTGGGAAGGAGGGATGCAAATATGAACTGAAAGTCTTCTACTTCATTAAAATTCGATGAATTACTGTGAGCAAGGATTTGCCTGCTGTGTTGTGTTAGAGCACATCTATTTCTTTGGATGTTATGCAACTTTTTAGGCCTAGAAGAATTGGGCTAGTCCACCCGGCTGCCCCATCCTGCAATTGCTTATTTTCCATACTGCACTCCAAACTGCAGTTTCCTTTTGGGTATTAATAAAGTAATCCTGTAATCCATCTCTCTGGAATAAGACTGTTCAAAATAAACGTGTAGAAAATGGATGGATGGATCTCTCTACAGCCACTCAAATCTATTGCTAGATTTTTACCTGCCCTTCCTCACAATTTGGATATTCTCACAGATTATGTGGGAATACGTCTATTGCTCCTTTACCCTCTGGGGAGTGAACTGGTAAAACACCATTGTGCTCTCCTTTAGCCATGTACATTTAATGGATGATGGGAGACAGCTGGAAAGTGACTGAGAAGCAATACCTTAATCCCTCAGGATCACTCACATGGAGACTTTTCCCTAACTGGCCCTCAGGATGACACATGCATGCACCTAAGAGTAATATTACTTCATAATCAGAGCATGATCAATCTCAGCGAAAGATCAACATTTGAACAATGCTTTTTTGTTGTTGCTGCTGCAGCTGCTTTTAAAAAAAAAATCTCCTCAAATAAAAGCCATGTTGATATTTTGAAAGGAAAGGAAAATGAAGGGAGCTTTATGTTTTGCATTCAGGACTATCATCTTTCTAAAGGGTGTTAAGAAGCCATGGGCTTTACACACTGATATGCATTTTCATGTAGACGCTCACCTCACCTCCCTCTTAACTAGCGCGGGTTTTGTGTTGTGTCCCTCTAAGATGTCAGGCAGAAGGTTGCTGATGTCATTAAACTGTGCCTCGCTATGCCCCCCGGGAGGACAGAGGGCCTGCATCAAACTGTAATTGATAGATTGATGCTACACGCCTTCACCGCCTTAGGGACAGTAACACCCTCCCCCCTTTCTCTGTAGCCTACCTACTGAGGAAAAACTGCAGCACACCCCCTGACCCACAACATGCTGGCCCGTTTGGACCTTGCAATTGATTGACAATTGACAATTGGCAATTGATGCCGTTTGAAAGATTCCCAGTGTTTCACATTGTCTTTTTTTTCTTTTGTAATCTGGGTGATTGTGTGTGCAAGTGCATATTGATCGTTCACACTGCCACCACTCTGGTTAGTTCACGCCAAAGGGGGCAGTGGCCTAGCATGGCATCAGTCAGATTATCTGCTACCACTCTAATCAGCTAATCACTGACCACCACTATGCATTGTCACATGTTTACCGCACCAGCTGCCTGCAGGACTCTCAAAAGTCAAGCTTTGCTCATTTATTCAACATATAAATGTAATTATGTCATATTTCCTCTTCTCTAGTCACTTGTGGTTTCACTGGTCAAAGCTCAGTGAATAGTGAAGATTATATGTGACATTAGCTATCAAAAACTAATGTCATAATAATAAGTCAAGTCTCCAAACTTGTCAAATAAGAATAGATTTCTTTGCAAATTTGCAAGTAATGTCAGGAACATGGCAGGAAGAGAAATACGATACAATTAGTTCTCTTTCTCTTCCTTATGTGGATTCTGTGGGGCTTCATAATGTGGGAAGGCAATCACAAAAGTGAAGCTGTAGGTAGTCAAATTAATTTGCCCTGTTTTCTACGTCTGTACTATACAGTTAGTATGAACTTTGACTCTGCCAGAGATGTCATGGATGCTGGACCTGTTGCTACTGATGTGTGCTATTGGTTTGTCCCTGCTTGTGTTTATGTCAGAAATGATTCTTATTCAAAGAAACATCTCCACAAGTGTTTTCAAGAAAGATACATAAACTTTAAGTAGTGTCACGTCTGGTGTCTCGTCTGGTCTTGATTACCTATTGTGTACACCTGGGGTTTCCCTCCCTCATGTGTTTAAATAGTCCTCGTTTCCCCTTGTCTGGTGCGAGTGCGTTCTTGTCCTTTAGTCCGTCTTGTCCGTCTGTCCTTCATCACCCCCACGCCAGGTTTGCTTTTTGTCACAGTTTTGCCACAGCTTTGTCACAGTTCTGTTAATCTTTATTTTGTTACTTTGTCATAGTTTTGCCTTAGTCTTGTTTGCTTATTGCTTTGTTACTTTGCTCACAGTTTTCCACAGCTTTGCTTTGTACTCATGTTTGGACTTCCACCGTTTTGTTATAATAAACCTTGTTTCCCTCATCTCCGCACCTGAGTCCTCCGTCAAAACCCACCCTCATGACAAGTAGAACATTTGATAAATGTACACTTTTCATCAGTACTGAACATTTACATTTTTGAAGTTACTTTTTATCATTTTGATGCATGCTTTTTTGGTCTTAAACATAAATGTATTCAGTTATGTCAGATTCCCAGGGACTGGTGACCCTGCTGTGTGGAGTTTGCATGTTCTCCCTGTGTACGCATAACTTCTGGGTATTCCGCTTTTTTACAATAGTCCAATGTTAGGTTAATTGCAGGAGTGTGTGGTTGTGTTTCATTTGTCGCCCTGTCGTGGACTGGCAACCTGTCCTGGGTATACCTGCCTCTTGCTTAGTGCCAGCTAGGTTTTACCCTCCAACATTCTCTATATAAGTGACATAAAAAGCGATGGCTGGATTGTGTCACATCATGAGACATTGTGTTTTTTAATTCCATAATAACACAATCAGGTATTTGCTTGGACTACCTATAGGCTTGATTACAGGAAACGTGGTCCAATATGATTTCAGAGATGTCAAAGCATTTAATTCTGACAAAATCTTATATTGACAATGAGAGAGGCTGGTCACTTTGCGAACACATACCAAAGACTCTTAATTGCAGGACGCTTTAAATATCAGTCCATATATGTTTAATTCATGTACAAACTGCAATGATTTATGTTCCTTGAACTACTCTTTGAGACTCTGTAGTATTCCCTTTAACACAGATAATTTGCATAGCAACTTTTGAATTGTTCTATGCCAACAGGGTCAAAAGAAACTTAGAAGAAAATAATAACAGCACCACTTGATTTGACAGAATAATTCCATCCTTCTGAATCAGAGGAAATATATTCTTGCATGGTTGTATAGGAGATAAGAAGGTACTCAACGCATTAGTTAAAGTTAAAGAATCTGTTGCCATGTAGAACAATAACACCTGCAGCACAGTTTTTGCTGAAGGTAGAAACTTGTCTCATGAGCGAACAATAAATCTGACAATCCATTTCCCCCCCCTGCGGTTGCTAAAAGCAGCAGTGCTCCGTGGCCTCAGAGAGCTGTAGGAGAGCAAAAAAGTGATTTTGAATCCATAGTTCTTTCAAATGTTCTTAGACCAGCACAGAAGAGGTGGAGTCTTCTCTACCAGTCTTTCCTGGCTGCCTTTTGTATTTATGACTGCAAACACTCAAAAGATGCATGTTGCAAGTTGTGACATCGGCAATTTTCCATCTGAGCCACTTCAAAGTTCAGAGTTGTCGCCCATGGTCAATGTCATTTTCTCAAAGATCAATGTTTTCTTTTCAGGCTCTAGAATCCTACCCACTCACACACATCCACATAACTGAAAATAGATTTAGTGAAAACCAAGATAGACATTTCATCACTACATTTGACAAAAATACATTTGACAAACCAGACATATCAGTAACTTATTCAAACACAAACATCAAGTATTACATGAGAGGATTTTTGTGTTGCTTTAACTTCAAACCGCAGGCTGTTCTTTGAACAGTTCTTATTGCAGGTAGCCTGAGACATGAAGGAATTTGCAACTGCAGGCTCCCTCATCAACATAAGAAGAAATATTTTTCTCCGTATAACATGTTGACAGTAATGTACTAAAAAAGATGTTCTGTGTTAACATAAATTGTGTTGTGCTGTAACAACATTAGGATGTTACAGCACCAGATTCACAGAGTGCTCTCTAAACCATGTCAGTGTAAAGCCAGACCTGGGCTTTAGAAAGCCAGCTCACATTGTTTCACTCTCACTTGTCACTATGATCCAACATTTCCTTGCTTCTGTCTGCATTTGTGCATGATATCTCTTATAAATTGAAAGTGTTACAGCTTGGTGTGGAGTTGGGATGTAAGCTGGTATTTTGCTGGCTTCTATGTTCACTACAAATTAAATGAAGGAAAGTGATCACTGTACTGCTGCTGTAAATTCTCTGTAGGTGCTTCCTTTTTTCCTTTTTGCTTAAAGCTTAGCCCTATTTATTGTACTCATATACAATGGATGTGCAGAATGTTGTGATTGATTTTTTACAGATTGCATGCCGTAGATCCACTCAATGCTGGGACCAGAAACTGTATTTCTGCTTCAGATTATTCATTAACATTCTAGATAAAAGAATATCAACACCATAGTAGTAAATTGAAATACAAGATTATATGTGCAGGGCTGAGATAATTTTCCTCCTGAAAATAAAAACTGACTTGAAGGTAATTTAAACAGTTTCTGGCAGGTTGTTAGCTTGAATGTAGATTTGGTTCAGCACCTTTAAAAAGGATATGCCAGCCACATAGAGAATAGGGTTATGGGATGTGAGTTTGTGAATTAATCCACCAATCAGCGATGACAGTAAAACCACTGGCAGGTAAAATGAAGAATCTGATATTCATCATCTGGTTTTAGCACAGTATTGTGTTGGACAGACCTGATAACATACTTATTAGGAGGCAAGTGACTTTACTATTAGGGCTTATAAGTGTAAAGATATTAATTACATATATGAAGGTGCATGCACATTTTAGCCTTTCAGATAAATGACATAGTCCTGTATATGAATTAATTATGTCCTCCTTTGTCCTTTTTTTATATATTAGATCATAAAGAATAATGTAGTGGAAAAACAACATTGATTTTAAACAAGTAGCTTCTACTGTAAGGCTTAGAAGACCACTCATTCTACTGACTGCCAGCCCTTAAGGCCCAGACTTTAAAATGCACACACACACAAAAAAGACAACCAAGAGGAGCTTTTTAGAATTTCCATGGCTGAGATAGCAAGTTCACTTTTATGGTTTATGACAGCACAATTCCAAAAAGACTAAACACATACGGCTTGTTTGGAAAGGTTGCCAGGACAAAGGCTCTCTTTGAAAAAGTGAACATTGCTGCAAGGGCTTTGGCCATAAAATGCAAAACCACATGAAGTAAAAGACCAACACAGTATACCAAGAACAGCCTCAGTTTTGGGGTCCATATTTACAGAACAGGGGGGGTAAAGAGTACACTGTCTTCTGCTCACAACTTCATCAGGACACAGGGGTAACTGCATCATTCTTATTCAGATCATCGTTTTCACAGAATTGAACTGCTATAAATATTTTAGCCTAATATTAGGGCTTCTCCAAACTCAGAATTTTTCAGTTATTTGTGACTGCTGACTTTAATTATGCTGTTCAAATTAAAGACTATAGCCCCTGTGACATTGCCAGTCTCCAGGCTCAAGGTTTTTGTTGTTATCTTTTTTGAATTATCATTGATACAAGATAATCAGTCTTTTTAATTGAATTCATTTATTCATTCTTCCTGGTCAAAATCTGGGATTGATTTGTGTGGATACAACAGGGCAAGACATAAGAAGTAGATTACAGTGGGAAGGCTGAACCTGTGGTCATTTACTGGCAGATCTATGTCCTGACTGCTACATATGGTCACAATCTTAGGGCAGTGAATGGCTGAACAACATGAAAATATCATCCCAGTATCTTATTTTTGTTCAGAATTGAGATTTAGAGATTTTTGTAAATGTTTGTGGTCTTTCTAAAGCCTCAAATTGTTGGCATCTGATTGGATTTATTCAGTAAGGTTCTATGGACAGTTTTGTGTTCACTCCACTGATAACAGGCTTACAGTATAATACAGGAATGAGGACCTACCACAGTTTTTTTAGATTTATTAACTTATGTATCATGACTCTGTTGGCAGTGAAAAAATGGTCAGGAAGCAATTGAGCTGAGTCTGTTTGTGTTGTAGCAAATGTCTTCCATTTTATTAAAATGCACAGTTAGACGAATGTCCTTAAAATTGCTTATGGGGTTTCTTTCAGGTGAATTTAGAGAAGCTACTTTGCATGATTACTTTGAGTTGTGGCTAAGTTGTGTGGAACAGTTGGAAAAGTGTGAAATTATCCAGAGCTATGTAACATTGTGTACTGCCGTGTTAAGCAGTGCATGAAATTAAGATGGAGTCCCAGTAGATAAATCATTAAGATCATTTCTGTATGAGCAGAGAGGACAAAACTAAAACAATCCTGTGTTTGTTTCACTTTAAATAAAGCTGTGACTCAAATGTATTTTATAACATGAGCCCGTTTTACAATCACTAACAAACTCACATGTTATTTGTGTGGGGAAAATATTTTGTAAGATTAAAAATGAAGTCATATTAAGCAAAGCCAAGCTTGTGTCATTTACTGTTTTTGAATAGTACCAACACAAAGCTTCACCTTGGACATTTTTTAGTGAATTTGATGCATGTTGACTGATCGTGGTTAAGGCAGCTAAAATAACATGACTTTCCTCTCTCGTCACAACAGGAATTGATTTCATTTCCCTGCACAGCTTACATTGTGGATATTATCCCACACCTAATCTGATTGTCAGATAAAAGCATTTTCATTAAGATGAATCTCAAAACCTCCTAATCTGCGACTGCAAGTAATACAGATTTCAAACATTTAAAGATCCCAGAGAAGCTGAGTGGACTCACAGTAAAGTCCCAACTATGTGAATCAGAAGGAAAAATGCAGGCTTCCCTCCTGTAGAGCAGTGAGAGCCGGGCCATTAATCTAATCTGGTCACTTTTCTCACAAACCTCCCTGTCACACTGGGCATGCGGTGGAGTCGGAGATAATTAACCATAATGATAATGGCGACCATTTGCTATTTCAATTAGTATCATTTTAATCACCATTACTTTGTTTTTCAGCTGTGACATTGCGTTGATGGGATGTGGTGTAGTAGCGGGACAGTGGCTTTCTAAGACCAAAAAGTCTGTAAAAACTGTCCTTTGCTTTTGGAGATGGAGAAAGAGCTCCAGGTATACTTAGCACCGTCAAATTACTCATAAGGTAATGTTTGAAAGTTGAGTTGACCTGCCTTGTTTTCAGGTATCTACACTTTCTTGTGTTTGTTTCCTTGAAGACAAATGTTCCGTGTTAACCCAGAATACAACGCAATAAAACATGAATGCTGATTAAACCTCTCTCTAATAATGATCATTTGATCTCCATGCATTTATAGTTCATCTAAATTCTAGCCATCCAGAACAAATTTTCCTGGAAAACTAAGTAAACGAATAGAAAACTACAATTTTGGAAAAATGAATTGTTACATAAACAAGTTGGTGAATGTAAAGTTGAAATGATGTGGAGAGGGATATTTGGTTGAAATCTACAAACACTGCCATGAATGAAGTTGCATGAACCAGTTAACAACTGATTCTAAGACATTATGTGGAGTATTGTAGCGATAACACAAGGAGCTCCCTCAGTATCAATCAATCAATTTACTTTATTATCCAACATCGATAAAAATCCACAGACAACAATTCTAGAATATGCTTGTAAAACTATATTGCCATGAATCATGAATATTCCCTCCCTTACTGTACGTAAACATGTCAGAGCTGCACACCTGGTAAATTCATCAAGGATAGTTAGTCATATCACAAACTCTTTTGCCACGTATTAATTAAGCTCTACCACTTTTCCATAAACAGCATTGGGATGGTAACAGATCTTAAAAAGAGACAGAAATATCAGATTAAACATGCAAAAAAACAGAAGCATATCAGAAAATCTGAAAGAGACACAGACACATAAAAATCTCAGAGCCCTATGAAATTCCACTAGTGTAATTATTGCAATTTACCACTCAATTAAACTGTTTTAGAACTGGATCTGTTTTATACAATATTGAAATGTTATGTTACATATTTAAGTTTTTCTTTAAAGAATACTTAAAATGGTTGTTAAACAAATGAGGTAATTTTTCAGTATTCAGTATTTCAGAGTTTCAGTATTCCATAGCCCACGGATTTTAAAACAGTATTTTAAAACTGAAGAATAGCGTTTTTTCTCATGCTGTTACAACACATCTCACACACTTCTGGTGACCTGTAATCTAACAAGTGGCCTACAGGTCACACTACTTTGCATGAAACACAAAAATGTAAAACAGAATCAACCAAATTTGTTGCTGGGTTGGGTAAGATTGCAGCCGGCTGTAGACAGAGCTTTGTCTGGGAGTTGTGACTGAAAATGAATTATTCAGATGTGCCTTAGGCAAAATGTGAGGACTGATGAAAGTAGATTTTAGATTGAAAATGCCTCCACACTGTACTTACGCTCAGAAAACCTGGGTGGATCTGGTGAGTGAAAATATAGTGCCCTCTGTTGGGCCACTTTAACTGGTTTCAGATTATGATCATACACATTCATCAAACATAACCAAATCTTTTTAACGCCATTATTTAAGTGAATTAGCTTTTTACTTAGATGGCATTAGTGAAAATCAATTGGTAAATTATGTTATTTCACAAATACAGATAAGGAGTCTGTTTGCATAATTACCCGTGGATAAACAAAAATATGGAAAACTGCTTATGGCTGAGTTGTTTGTGAGGTTATGAGACGTTTGCAACTTTTGCTTGCAAAGCCTCAAATACTGGCAAAAAACATGAGCAAAAAATATGAAAAGTTTATCTGAGTATAGGTGTTTGTAGTCACACCTGTGTTCAGATATAATTTCTCAACAATTGATAGACTTTCATTTGGAGCCACAATAGTTAGAAGCTACTTTTTTTAACAGAAATTTTTCCATGGGGTTCATTTCATTTAGTTATTGATGACTATTTTTAGAAGCCAGCTTTAGATCAACACTTACAGTACATGAATGTCAAATATATTGGTGATCCAAAATCTTAGGACTCTCTTTGGAAGTATTGTTGTTGTCTAGAGAGAAATTGTCAAGATGGAGGTAGCCAAGTGCTGATGCATTTCAGATAGGACTTATTCAGCTGTGCCTCATAAATAACCTTGCAGAAATCCATAGAAATCTGCTGAAAAACTGAGGCTCTGTAGATGAGATAGGCACCAGATCTATGGGAAATAAACCATACAGGTTTGCTGTTTTCCAACCTCTGTGCACCTATGACATAACTACGTCCAGACCCGTGGTAACTACATTTGTAATAATGTCAAATTTAATATATTTGATAGAAGTGTCAGCATAGATTATTAGTCATGAATATCATAGTAATCCCAAGAGATCAATGTGTCCTTTTGACAGGAGGTGAAATGTCTTTGATATCTAAAATATATTTTAGTTTCCTTCATTCAAGATTTTAATATTTTTTTAATGCTATCCGTAAGGAAAATTATAATGTTTCAGTTTATATTTTTTCAGTTCAAAATGTTTTAATTATCAGATATCTGAATTAAAAAGTAGTTTTGTTTTATTACCTCTGTTTCCTTCTGTGCTCAATAAGCCTCCCCCTAAAAACACCCCATTGTTTTATCCTCTTGTTTTCTCAAGGTTGGCAGAATTTTTCCTCCTATTATTATCTTCAGAAAGGTTCTCAGGGACAGCTGTCTTTTTGTGTGTGTGAAGTTTCTTTGAGTTGTCTGGTCTGATGTTGCTGCCCCACAAATTCCTGCAAAGCAGAACGTCTTAGATATCTTTCAACTATATGTAAAATCCCTAAAGTATGTGAAATATCAAGGTTCCCTCAAGAAGTAAATTTTATCTGTAAGCCTCAGTTTTAGCTTTCCTGGGTAGAATATCTTTACTACTCTACTCTACAATATATTTCTAAATCCATAATCATGTCACACATGCCACGAAGTGGTCAACTGGTTTCTATAGCTATGGCATTTGAAACGTTACCCATACAACATTGTAAGTGTGTCCTCAAGGTTGGCTGATCATTTTGAAAGTGATGGTTTTCACTTTATCCAATATTTAATGTGTAATAAGTAAAAAAAGAAAAAGTCCTCAGGCTCATTTTGTTTGTTTTAT
This sequence comes from Menidia menidia, assembly GCA_907169785.1. Taxonomy (NCBI): domain Eukaryota; kingdom Metazoa; phylum Chordata; class Actinopteri; order Atheriniformes; family Atherinopsidae; genus Menidia; species Menidia menidia. The sequence continues at coordinate 12,233 of CAJRST010001170.1, forward strand.
TACAAGCTCTACACAGTGATGTGACCGCCTCACTACATGTGGAAGACCTGTGAAGCAGTACAGGACTGTGTAGAAAAAGTATTTCCTAAGGGCAGCTGAACCGTTGTCTTTGGCTCTACGAGATAATGTCAGAGAACTACTTTGGAATTCAAGTGAAACTCCTCATAGATGTAATGAATAAATAAGATTTGTTATATGGATTCTTAAGTTCACACCATAAACTCTGATTTCATCGATTTAAATGAAAGGATCATTTCTAACAGGCTATGGGACACTTCTTCCTTGCTTTCTATTTAAGACCTCATCGCCGATATGAGGCCGGACAGCCGGAGGAGGGAGACACTGACCACAAAGAGTGGGAGTGGCTCTTAAAAAACTCCTTTTAGTTATTCACTCCCAGCCAAACACATTCAGACACATAAAGTTCTGCCTCTCACCCACACCTGCTCATACTGCTCAACTAATGAGTAAGCCAATAAGACAATCTGCAAAGAGGCTTTGATCACACAGTCCTCACTCAATAGCCTGACATACAGCCATGAACAATCCCATGATTGAATTCTGTCTTCATCCCCTGTTTCACTTTCTGTTCCCTTCCCTAACCAGCAGCTGGGTAGCACAGCAACGGCAGTGACGTGTGCTGTGATGTCCCCAGCCCCAGGCTTTTTCTCTGATGGAGAAGAGCCTCTTCTCCTGCGCCCTAATGGATGCCTTTCACTTGATACCACGGCAACATGGCAACATGAATCTATAGCACACCAAATCCCACGTCACGCCCTTTATCCGTCTCCTCTAACTGGGGAATTATCAAGACATGTCCCATAGATCTACCTGCTACAGAGTAACTTGTCTTGAGGACCTTTGAGAAAACTTGTTTACGTAATGACTAAAGTAAACCTCTCTGACATCATAGAGGAAACATGTTCAGCAGTACTCATCGCATGTTTCTGTTACCTCTTATGTAATGGACCATTAGTCTAATTCTGCCCAAGGATTAGAGACATTTCAGAATTTTTTTATTAAAAAACAGAAGAACAAACAACCATGTCAGGCCATCATCTGGCAATATAACCCTTTTTTTATCCAATTTATACTTTTACAGCACGAAAATGTGAGGATATTTGCCAAACTAGGTATATGCTAAGTAGCGTGTCAATTCGTTTTAAACCAGATTTTGACTTTTTTTTTTCTCTTCAAGCATTTGTCTATTACGACTCACAATCTCTGTCCATAAGTCAAGACCAAACCAAACTAACAAAGTCTGTATTGAGAGTTTCTGTACACCCAAACCTTGTACAATGCATTAATAAATTACAATTTCTTTCCCCTAATATTGTTACCTTGTAAGTGGTCAGGGAGCTGTTTTGGATGGATGGCAGGTCTGTAAAACATTATAGGCTGATTTGAAATTGGATATTATTTACAAATGTATTGTACTGGGAATAAGCGACAGTGGATGGATGGATGGATGGATGAACAGAGATTAAAAATATCTCGCATTTGCTGATCCTAAGCTTACCACACAAGGAGGGACTCTAGGACCTGCAGCCATGGCGATGATCTTTCCGGTTTGTGTACAAGTATGGAGCAACTGAATGTCAGCCGGTCTCTGGAGAAGAGAGAGAGGTTATTTGCTTTCAGTCACTGTTATCGTCATGACAACTGCAGAAAGGGCCTCATCTGTTACGGATATTCTAGTGCTTTCTTTCACTTTCACATTGCCTCTTGTCATGTCAGACACTTTTTTGCACTTTTTGTGCAGTTGTAACAATGTGTTTTAATCAGTCGGTTGTAGTAGCAGTTTGTTCCTCTACATTTGGGTTTGCTTTTTTTTATGGCACAACCACTGTGATGTTCCCCATCTTACTTTCCTTCGGATTGTTGAGAAGTCCTCCAGATGACTAAACAACCTCTGGTTTGTGGTGAATACAATCAGTAATTAACAGTTTTTCCAGGCTGCAGGCCATATCAATTTAGGAAACGTGATGTTTGTTTCTGGCAAGCTCCATAGTGTCAGTTTTCTTTTGAAACAGGTTACAGCATGCAGCCAGATGTTTTCCCCAGAAATGTGACAATCAAAAAAATATATGACAACTTTCACCACTTATTATGTGGATATTGGCCTGTGGCTGTTCTTTCATGTGGAAGCACTCTTCTCTGCAGTTAGCCCTTTCAAATCAGCCCAATTATAAAAGTAGAAATACATTTACTGTGCACCATATGCAAAGCTCTAAACTACTTCTAGGTCCATATGTACTTTTGTATAAAGACAGTGCTTAATTAGTAAAATGGAGAAGATTTTTTAATTAAGCTGTTGAAACTGGATGTTTGGTAGCAGTTACATCATTAAACTCCTTTATGCCAGTCATCACTGCTACTCTGACTGCGCTTGAATGAGCAGCCTGCTAAGTTGGAGTGTGTGTGTGTGTGTGTGTGTTCCACTAGGTGGGAGATGGACCTTGATGTGATGAGTGTGGCTAAGCATACTGCTCTTATCTTTCTCCCCAGACCGCACACTGAGAGCCCCAGCTCTGGCCTGAGCCACAGACGCCCCCACCACTCGTGAGTACTTCTGCAAATGTGCCACAATAAGAGATTTGGGATAGATATTGTCAAGTCATGACTCATAACATGTCTGCTAGTGTGTGTTAGATTGTGTGTGTTAGACGGTTACAGTCTGTCAAAAAGGTTGGTTGTAGCAACAGAAGTACAGGTGGACTGCATGTGTGTAGTATTGTGATGTCAC
>CAJRST010001181.1:0-14978 GCA_907169785.1 Menidia menidia
GTGACATCACAATACTACACACATGCAGTCCACCTGTACTTCTGTTGCTACAACCAACCTTTTTGACAGACTGTAACCGTCTAACACACACAATCTAACACACACTAGCAGACATGTTATGAGTCATGACTTGACAATATCTATCCCAAATCTCTTATTGTGGCACATTTGCAGAAGTACTCACGAGTGGTGGGGGCGTCTGTGGCTCAGGCCAGAGCTGGGGCTCTCAGTGTGCGGTCTGGGGAGAAAGATAAGAGCAGTATGCTTAGCCACACTCATCACATCAAGGTCCATCTCCCACCTAGTGGAACACACACACACACACACACACTCCAACTTAGCAGGCTGCTCATTCAAGCGCAGTCAGAGTAGCAGTGATGACTGGCATAAAGGAGTTTAATGATGTAACTGCTACCAAACATCCAGTTTCAACAGCTTAATTAAAAAATCTTCTCCATTTTACTAATTAAGCACTGTCTTTATACAAAAGTACATATGGACCTAGAAGTAGTTTAGAGCTTTGCATATGGTGCACAGTAAATGTATTTCTACTTTTATAATTGGGCTGATTTGAAAGGGCTAACTGCAGAGAAGAGTGCTTCCACATGAAAGAACAGCCACAGGCCAATATCCACATAATAAGTGGTGAAAGTTGTCATATATTTTTTTGATTGTCACATTTCTGGGGAAAACATCTGGCTGCATGCTGTAACCTGTTTCAAAAGAAAACTGACACTATGGAGCTTGCCAGAAACAAACATCACGTTTCCTAAATTGATATGGCCTGCAGCCTGGAAAAACTGTTAATTACTGATTGTATTCACCACAAACCAGAGGTTGTTTAGTCATCTGGAGGACTTCTCAACAATCCGAAGGAAAGTAAGATGGGGAACATCACAGTGGTTGTGCCATAAAAAAAAGCAAACCCAAATGTAGAGGAACAAACTGCTACTACAACCGACTGATTAAAACACATTGTTACAACTGCACAAAAAGTGCAAAAAAGTGTCTGACATGACAAGAGGCAATGTGAAAGTGAAAGAAAGCACTAGAATATCCGTAACAGATGAGGCCCTTTCTGCAGTTGTCATGACGATAACAGTGACTGAAAGCAAATAACCTCTCTCTCTTCTCCAGAGACCGGCTGACATTCAGTTGCTCCATACTTGTACACAAACCGGAAAGATCATCGCCATGGCTGCAGGTCCTAGAGTCCCTCCTTGTGTGGTAAGCTTAGGATCAGCAAATGCGAGATATTTTTAATCTCTGTTCATCCATCCATCCATCCATCCACTGTCGCTTATTCCCAGTACAATACATTTGTAAATAATATCCAATTTCAAATCAGCCTATAATGTTTTACAGACCTGCCATCCATCCAAAACAGCTCCCTGACCACTTACAAGGTAACAATATTAGGGGAAAGAAATTGTAATTTATTAATGCATTGTACAAGGTTTGGGTGTACAGAAACTCTCAATACAGACTTTGTTAGTTTGGTTTGGTCTTGACTTATGGACAGAGATTGTGAGTCGTAATAGACAAATGCTTGAAGAGAAAAAAAAAAGTCAAAATCTGGTTTAAAACGAATTGACACGCTACTTAGCATATACCTAGTTTGGCAAATATCCTCACATTTTCGTGCTGTAAAAGTATAAATTGGATAAAAAAAGGGTTATATTGCCAGATGATGGCCTGACATGGTTGTTTGTTCTTCTGTTTTTTAATAAAAAAATTCTGAAATGTCTCTAATCCTTGGGCAGAATTAGACTAATGGTCCATTACATAAGAGGTAACAGAAACATGCGATGAGTACTGCTGAACATGTTTCCTCTATGATGTCAGAGAGGTTTACTTTAGTCATTACGTAAACAAGTTTTCTCAAAGGTCCTCAAGACAAGTTACTCTGTAGCAGGTAGATCTATGGGACATGTCTTGATAATTCCCCAGTTAGAGGAGACGGATAAAGGGCGTGACGTGGGATTTGGTGTGCTATAGATTCATGTTGCCATGTTGCCGTGGTATCAAGTGAAAGGCATCCATTAGGGCGCAGGAGAAGAGGCTCTTCTCCATCAGAGAAAAAGCCTGGGGCTGGGGACATCACAGCACACGTCACTGCCGTTGCTGTGCTACCCAGCTGCTGGTTAGGGAAGGGAACAGAAAGTGAAACAGGGGATGAAGACAGAATTCAATCATGGGATTGTTCATGGCTGTATGTCAGGCTATTGAGTGAGGACTGTGTGATCAAAGCCTCTTTGCAGATTGTCTTATTGGCTTACTCATTAGTTGAGCAGTATGAGCAGGTGTGGGTGAGAGGCAGAACTTTATGTGTCTGAATGTGTTTGGCTGGGAGTGAATAACTAAAAGGAGTTTTTTAAGAGCCACTCCCACTCTTTGTGGTCAGTGTCTCCCTCCTCCGGCTGTCCGGCCTCATATCGGCGATGAGGTCTTAAATAGAAAGCAAGGAAGAAGTGTCCCATAGCCTGTTAGAAATGATCCTTTCATTTAAATCGATGAAATCAGAGTTTATGGTGTGAACTTAAGAATCCATATAACAAATCTTATTTATTCATTACATCTATGAGGAGTTTCACTTGAATTCCAAAGTAGTTCTCTGACATTATCTCGTAGAGCCAAAGACAACGGTTCAGCTGCCCTTAGGAAATACTTTTTCTACACAGTCCTGTACTGCTTCACAGGTCTTCCACATGTAGTGAGGCGGTCACATCACTGTGTAGAGCTTGTAATAAAACAAACAAAATGAGCCTGAGGACTTTTTCTTTTTTTACTTATTACACATTAAATATTGGATAAAGTGAAAACCATCACTTTCAAAATGATCAGCCAACCTTGAGGACACACTTACAATGTTGTATGGGTAACGTTTCAAATGCCATAGCTATAGAAACCAGTTGACCACTTCGTGGCATGTGTGACATGATTATGGATTTAGAAATATATTGTAGAGTAGAGTAGTAAAGATATTCTACCCAGGAAAGCTAAAACTGAGGCTTACAGATAAAATTTACTTCTTGAGGGAACCTTGATATTTCACATACTTTAGGGATTTTACATATAGTTGAAAGATATCTAAGACGTTCTGCTTTGCAGGAATTTGTGGGGCAGCAACATCAGACCAGACAACTCAAAGAAACTTCACACACACAAAAAGACAGCTGTCCCTGAGAACCTTTCTGAAGATAATAATAGGAGGAAAAATTCTGCCAACCTTGAGAAAACAAGAGGATAAAACAATGGGGTGTTTTTAGGGGGAGGCTTATTGAGCACAGAAGGAAACAGAGGTAATAAAACAAAACTACTTTTTAATTCAGATATCTGATAATTAAAACATTTTGAACTGAAAAAATATAAACTGAAACATTATAATTTTCCTTACGGATAGCATTAAAAAAATATTAAAATCTTGAATGAAGGAAACTAAAATATATTTTAGATATCAAAGACATTTCACCTCCTGTCAAAAGGACACATTGATCTCTTGGGATTACTATGATATTCATGACTAATAATCTATGCTGACACTTCTATCAAATATATTAAATTTGACATTATTACAAATGTAGTTACCACGGGTCTGGACGTAGTTATGTCATAGGTGCACAGAGGTTGGAAAACAGCAAACCTGTATGGTTTATTTCCCATAGATCTGGTGCCTATCTCATCTACAGAGCCTCAGTTTTTCAGCAGATTTCTATGGATTTCTGCAAGGTTATTTATGAGGCACAGCTGAATAAGTCCTATCTGAAATGCATCAGCACTTGGCTACCTCCATCTTGACAATTTCTCTCTAGACAACAACAATACTTCCAAAGAGAGTCCTAAGATTTTGGATCACCAATATATTTGACATTCATGTACTGTAAGTGTTGATCTAAAGCTGGCTTCTAAAAATAGTCATCAATAACTAAATGAAATGAACCCCATGGAAAAATTTCTGTTAAAAAAAGTAGCTTCTAACTATTGTGGCTCCAAATGAAAGTCTATCAATTGTTGAGAAATTATATCTGAACACAGGTGTGACTACAAACACCTATACTCAGATAAACTTTTCATATTTTTTGCTCATGTTTTTTGCCAGTATTTGAGGCTTTGCAAGCAAAAGTTGCAAACGTCTCATAACCTCACAAACAACTCAGCCATAAGCAGTTTTCCATATTTTTGTTTATCCACGGGTAATTATGCAAACAGACTCCTTATCTGTATTTGTGAAATAACATAATTTACCAATTGATTTTCACTAATGCCATCTAAGTAAAAAGCTAATTCACTTAAATAATGGCGTTAAAAAGATTTGGTTATGTTTGATGAATGTGTATGATCATAATCTGAAACCAGTTAAAGTGGCCCAACAGAGGGCACTATATTTTCACTCACCAGATCCACCCAGGTTTTCTGAGCGTAAGTACAGTGTGGAGGCATTTTCAATCTAAAATCTACTTTCATCAGTCCTCACATTTTGCCTAAGGCACATCTGAATAATTCATTTTCAGTCACAACTCCCAGACAAAGCTCTGTCTACAGCCGGCTGCAATCTTACCCAACCCAGCAACAAATTTGGTTGATTCTGTTTTACATTTTTGTGTTTCATGCAAAGTAGTGTGACCTGTAGGCCACTTGTTAGATTACAGGTCACCAGAAGTGTGTGAGATGTGTTGTAACAGCATGAGAAAAAACGCTATTCTTCAGTTTTAAAATACTGTTTTAAAATCCGTGGGCTATGGAATACTGAAACTCTGAAATACTGAATACTGAAAAATTACCTCATTTGTTTAACAACCATTTTAAGTATTCTTTAAAGAAAAACTTAAATATGTAACATAACATTTCAATATTGTATAAAACAGATCCAGTTCTAAAACAGTTTAATTGAGTGGTAAATTGCAATAATTACACTAGTGGAATTTCATAGGGCTCTGAGATTTTTATGTGTCTGTGTCTCTTTCAGATTTTCTGATATGCTTCTGTTTTTTTGCATGTTTAATCTGATATTTCTGTCTCTTTTTAAGATCTGTTACCATCCCAATGCTGTTTATGGAAAAGTGGTAGAGCTTAATTAATACGTGGCAAAAGAGTTTGTGATATGACTAACTATCCTTGATGAATTTACCAGGTGTGCAGCTCTGACATGTTTACGTACAGTAAGGGAGGGAATATTCATGATTCATGGCAATATAGTTTTACAAGCATATTCTAGAATTGTTGTCTGTGGATTTTTATCGATGTTGGATAATAAAGTAAATTGATTGATTGATACTGAGGGAGCTCCTTGTGTTATCGCTACAATACTCCACATAATGTCTTAGAATCAGTTGTTAACTGGTTCATGCAACTTCATTCATGGCAGTGTTTGTAGATTTCAACCAAATATCCCTCTCCACATCATTTCAACTTTACATTCACCAACTTGTTTATGTAACAATTCATTTTTCCAAAATTGTAGTTTTCTATTCGTTTACTTAGTTTTCCAGGAAAATTTGTTCTGGATGGCTAGAATTTAGATGAACTATAAATGCATGGAGATCAAATGATCATTATTAGAGAGAGGTTTAATCAGCATTCATGTTTTATTGCGTTGTATTCTGGGTTAACACGGAACATTTGTCTTCAAGGAAACAAACACAAGAAAGTGTAGATACCTGAAAACAAGGCAGGTCAACTCAACTTTCAAACATTACCTTATGAGTAATTTGACGGTGCTAAGTATACCTGGAGCTCTTTCTCCATCTCCAAAAGCAAAGGACAGTTTTTACAGACTTTTTGGTCTTAGAAAGCCACTGTCCCGCTACTACACCACATCCCATCAACGCAATGTCACAGCTGAAAAACAAAGTAATGGTGATTAAAATGATACTAATTGAAATAGCAAATGGTCGCCATTATCATTATGGTTAATTATCTCCGACTCCACCGCATGCCCAGTGTGACAGGGAGGTTTGTGAGAAAAGTGACCAGATTAGATTAATGGCCCGGCTCTCACTGCTCTACAGGAGGGAAGCCTGCATTTTTCCTTCTGATTCACATAGTTGGGACTTTACTGTGAGTCCACTCAGCTTCTCTGGGATCTTTAAATGTTTGAAATCTGTATTACTTGCAGTCGCAGATTAGGAGGTTTTGAGATTCATCTTAATGAAAATGCTTTTATCTGACAATCAGATTAGGTGTGGGATAATATCCACAATGTAAGCTGTGCAGGGAAATGAAATCAATTCCTGTTGTGACGAGAGAGGAAAGTCATGTTATTTTAGCTGCCTTAACCACGATCAGTCAACATGCATCAAATTCACTAAAAAATGTCCAAGGTGAAGCTTTGTGTTGGTACTATTCAAAAACAGTAAATGACACAAGCTTGGCTTTGCTTAATATGACTTCATTTTTAATCTTACAAAATATTTTCCCCACACAAATAACATGTGAGTTTGTTAGTGATTGTAAAACGGGCTCATGTTATAAAATACATTTGAGTCACAGCTTTATTTAAAGTGAAACAAACACAGGATTGTTTTAGTTTTGTCCTCTCTGCTCATACAGAAATGATCTTAATGATTTATCTACTGGGACTCCATCTTAATTTCATGCACTGCTTAACACGGCAGTACACAATGTTACATAGCTCTGGATAATTTCACACTTTTCCAACTGTTCCACACAACTTAGCCACAACTCAAAGTAATCATGCAAAGTAGCTTCTCTAAATTCACCTGAAAGAAACCCCATAAGCAATTTTAAGGACATTCGTCTAACTGTGCATTTTAATAAAATGGAAGACATTTGCTACAACACAAACAGACTCAGCTCAATTGCTTCCTGACCATTTTTTCACTGCCAACAGAGTCATGATACATAAGTTAATAAATCTAAAAAAACTGTGGTAGGTCCTCATTCCTGTATTATACTGTAAGCCTGTTATCAGTGGAGTGAACACAAAACTGTCCATAGAACCTTACTGAATAAATCCAATCAGATGCCAACAATTTGAGGCTTTAGAAAGACCACAAACATTTACAAAAATCTCTAAATCTCAATTCTGAACAAAAATAAGATACTGGGATGATATTTTCATGTTGTTCAGCCATTCACTGCCCTAAGATTGTGACCATATGTAGCAGTCAGGACATAGATCTGCCAGTAAATGACCACAGGTTCAGCCTTCCCACTGTAATCTACTTCTTATGTCTTGCCCTGTTGTATCCACACAAATCAATCCCAGATTTTGACCAGGAAGAATGAATAAATGAATTCAATTAAAAAGACTGATTATCTTGTATCAATGATAATTCAAAAAAGATAACAACAAAAACCTTGAGCCTGGAGACTGGCAATGTCACAGGGGCTATAGTCTTTAATTTGAACAGCATAATTAAAGTCAGCAGTCACAAATAACTGAAAAATTCTGAGTTTGGAGAAGCCCTAATATTAGGCTAAAATATTTATAGCAGTTCAATTCTGTGAAAACGATGATCTGAATAAGAATGATGCAGTTACCCCTGTGTCCTGATGAAGTTGTGAGCAGAAGACAGTGTACTCTTTACCCCCCCTGTTCTGTAAATATGGACCCCAAAACTGAGGCTGTTCTTGGTATACTGTGTTGGTCTTTTACTTCATGTGGTTTTGCATTTTATGGCCAAAGCCCTTGCAGCAATGTTCACTTTTTCAAAGAGAGCCTTTGTCCTGGCAACCTTTCCAAACAAGCCGTATGTGTTTAGTCTTTTTGGAATTGTGCTGTCATAAACCATAAAAGTGAACTTGCTATCTCAGCCATGGAAATTCTAAAAAGCTCCTCTTGGTTGTCTTTTTTGTGTGTGTGTGCATTTTAAAGTCTGGGCCTTAAGGGCTGGCAGTCAGTAGAATGAGTGGTCTTCTAAGCCTTACAGTAGAAGCTACTTGTTTAAAATCAATGTTGTTTTTCCACTACATTATTCTTTATGATCTAATATATAAAAAAAGGACAAAGGAGGACATAATTAATTCATATACAGGACTATGTCATTTATCTGAAAGGCTAAAATGTGCATGCACCTTCATATATGTAATTAATATCTTTACACTTATAAGCCCTAATAGTAAAGTCACTTGCCTCCTAATAAGTATGTTATCAGGTCTGTCCAACACAATACTGTGCTAAAACCAGATGATGAATATCAGATTCTTCATTTTACCTGCCAGTGGTTTTACTGTCATCGCTGATTGGTGGATTAATTCACAAACTCACATCCCATAACCCTATTCTCTATGTGGCTGGCATATCCTTTTTAAAGGTGCTGAACCAAATCTACATTCAAGCTAACAACCTGCCAGAAACTGTTTAAATTACCTTCAAGTCAGTTTTTATTTTCAGGAGGAAAATTATCTCAGCCCTGCACATATAATCTTGTATTTCAATTTACTACTATGGTGTTGATATTCTTTTATCTAGAATGTTAATGAATAATCTGAAGCAGAAATACAGTTTCTGGTCCCAGCATTGAGTGGATCTACGGCATGCAATCTGTAAAAAATCAATCACAACATTCTGCACATCCATTGTATATGAGTACAATAAATAGGGCTAAGCTTTAAGCAAAAAGGAAAAAAGGAAGCACCTACAGAGAATTTACAGCAGCAGTACAGTGATCACTTTCCTTCATTTAATTTGTAGTGAACATAGAAGCCAGCAAAATACCAGCTTACATCCCAACTCCACACCAAGCTGTAACACTTTCAATTTATAAGAGATATCATGCACAAATGCAGACAGAAGCAAGGAAATGTTGGATCATAGTGACAAGTGAGAGTGAAACAATGTGAGCTGGCTTTCTAAAGCCCAGGTCTGGCTTTACACTGACATGGTTTAGAGAGCACTCTGTGAATCTGGTGCTGTAACATCCTAATGTTGTTACAGCACAACACAATTTATGTTAACACAGAACATCTTTTTTAGTACATTACTGTCAACATGTTATACGGAGAAAAATATTTCTTCTTATGTTGATGAGGGAGCCTGCAGTTGCAAATTCCTTCATGTCTCAGGCTACCTGCAATAAGAACTGTTCAAAGAACAGCCTGCGGTTTGAAGTTAAAGCAACACAAAAATCCTCTCATGTAATACTTGATGTTTGTGTTTGAATAAGTTACTGATATGTCTGGTTTGTCAAATGTATTTTTGTCAAATGTAGTGATGAAATGTCTATCTTGGTTTTCACTAAATCTATTTTCAGTTATGTGGATGTGTGTGAGTGGGTAGGATTCTAGAGCCTGAAAAGAAAACATTGATCTTTGAGAAAATGACATTGACCATGGGCGACAACTCTGAACTTTGAAGTGGCTCAGATGGAAAATTGCCGATGTCACAACTTGCAACATGCATCTTTTGAGTGTTTGCAGTCATAAATACAAAAGGCAGCCAGGAAAGACTGGTAGAGAAGACTCCACCTCTTCTGTGCTGGTCTAAGAACATTTGAAAGAACTATGGATTCAAAATCACTTTTTTGCTCTCCTACAGCTCTCTGAGGCCACGGAGCACTGCTGCTTTTAGCAACCGCAGGGGGGGGAAATGGATTGTCAGATTTATTGTTCGCTCATGAGACAAGTTTCTACCTTCAGCAAAAACTGTGCTGCAGGTGTTATTGTTCTACATGGCAACAGATTCTTTAACTTTAACTAATGCGTTGAGTACCTTCTTATCTCCTATACAACCATGCAAGAATATATTTCCTCTGATTCAGAAGGATGGAATTATTCTGTCAAATCAAGTGGTGCTGTTATTATTTTCTTCTAAGTTTCTTTTGACCCTGTTGGCATAGAACAATTCAAAAGTTGCTATGCAAATTATCTGTGTTAAAGGGAATACTACAGAGTCTCAAAGAGTAGTTCAAGGAACATAAATCATTGCAGTTTGTACATGAATTAAACATATATGGACTGATATTTAAAGCGTCCTGCAATTAAGAGTCTTTGGTATGTGTTCGCAAAGTGACCAGCCTCTCTCATTGTCAATATAAGATTTTGTCAGAATTAAATGCTTTGACATCTCTGAAATCATATTGGACCACGTTTCCTGTAATCAAGCCTATAGGTAGTCCAAGCAAATACCTGATTGTGTTATTATGGAATTAAAAAACACAATGTCTCATGATGTGACACAATCCAGCCATCGCTTTTTATGTCACTTATATAGAGAATGTTGGAGGGTAAAACCTAGCTGGCACTAAGCAAGAGGCAGGTATACCCAGGACAGGTTGCCAGTCCACGACAGGGCGACAAATGAAACACAACCACACACTCCTGCAATTAACCTAACATTGGACTATTGTAAAAAAGCGGAATACCCAGAAGTTATGCGTACACAGGGAGAACATGCAAACTCCACACAGCAGGGTCACCAGTCCCTGGGAATCTGACATAACTGAATACATTTATGTTTAAGACCAAAAAAGCATGCATCAAAATGATAAAAAGTAACTTCAAAAATGTAAATGTTCAGTACTGATGAAAAGTGTACATTTATCAAATGTTCTACTTGTCATGAGGGTGGGTTTTGACGGAGGACTCAGGTGCGGAGATGAGGGAAACAAGGTTTATTATAACAAAACGGTGGAAGTCCAAACATGAGTACAAAGCAAAGCTGTGGAAAACTGTGAGCAAAGTAACAAAGCAATAAGCAAACAAGACTAAGGCAAAACTATGACAAAGTAACAAAATAAAGATTAACAGAACTGTGACAAAGCTGTGGCAAAACTGTGACAAAAAGCAAACCTGGCGTGGGGGTGATGAAGGACAGACGGACAAGACGGACTAAAGGACAAGAACGCACTCGCACCAGACAAGGGGAAACGAGGACTATTTAAACACATGAGGGAGGGAAACCCCAGGTGTACACAATAGGTAATCAAGACCAGACGAGACACCAGACGTGACACTACTTAAAGTTTATGTATCTTTCTTGAAAACACTTGTGGAGATGTTTCTTTGAATAAGAATCATTTCTGACATAAACACAAGCAGGGACAAACCAATAGCACACATCAGTAGCAACAGGTCCAGCATCCATGACATCTCTGGCAGAGTCAAAGTTCATACTAACTGTATAGTACAGACGTAGAAAACAGGGCAAATTAATTTGACTACCTACAGCTTCACTTTTGTGATTGCCTTCCCACATTATGAAGCCCCACAGAATCCACATAAGGAAGAGAAAGAGAACTAATTGTATCGTATTTCTCTTCCTGCCATGTTCCTGACATTACTTGCAAATTTGCAAAGAAATCTATTCTTATTTGACAAGTTTGGAGACTTGACTTATTATTATGACATTAGTTTTTGATAGCTAATGTCACATATAATCTTCACTATTCACTGAGCTTTGACCAGTGAAACCACAAGTGACTAGAGAAGAGGAAATATGACATAATTACATTTATATGTTGAATAAATGAGCAAAGCTTGACTTTTGAGAGTCCTGCAGGCAGCTGGTGCGGTAAACATGTGACAATGCATAGTGGTGGTCAGTGATTAGCTGATTAGAGTGGTAGCAGATAATCTGACTGATGCCATGCTAGGCCACTGCCCCCTTTGGCGTGAACTAACCAGAGTGGTGGCAGTGTGAACGATCAATATGCACTTGCACACACAATCACCCAGATTACAAAAGAAAAAAAAGACAATGTGAAACACTGGGAATCTTTCAAACGGCATCAATTGCCAATTGTCAATTGTCAATCAATTGCAAGGTCCAAACGGGCCAGCATGTTGTGGGTCAGGGGGTGTGCTGCAGTTTTTCCTCAGTAGGTAGGCTACAGAGAAAGGGGGGAGGGTGTTACTGTCCCTAAGGCGGTGAAGGCGTGTAGCATCAATCTATCAATTACAGTTTGATGCAGGCCCTCTGTCCTCCCGGGGGGCATAGCGAGGCACAGTTTAATGACATCAGCAACCTTCTGCCTGACATCTTAGAGGGACACAACACAAAACCCGCGCTAGTTAAGAGGGAGGTGAGGTGAGCGTCTACATGAAAATGCATATCAGTGTGTAAAGCCCATGGCTTCTTAACACCCTTTAGAAAGATGATAGTCCTGAATGCAAAACATAAAGCTCCCTTCATTTTCCTTTCCTTTCAAAATATCAACATGGCTTTTATTTGAGGAGATTTTTTTTTTAAAAGCAGCTGCAGCAGCAACAACAAAAAAGCATTGTTCAAATGTTGATCTTTCGCTGAGATTGATCATGCTCTGATTATGAAGTAATATTACTCTTAGGTGCATGCATGTGTCATCCTGAGGGCCAGTTAGGGAAAAGTCTCCATGTGAGTGATCCTGAGGGATTAAGGTATTGCTTCTCAGTCACTTTCCAGCTGTCTCCCATCATCCATTAAATGTACATGGCTAAAGGAGAGCACAATGGTGTTTTACCAGTTCACTCCCCAGAGGGTAAAGGAGCAATAGACGTATTCCCACATAATCTGTGAGAATATCCAAATTGTGAGGAAGGGCAGGTAAAAATCTAGCAATAGATTTGAGTGGCTGTAGAGAGATCCATCCATCCATTTTCTACACGTTTATTTTGAACAGTCTTATTCCAGAGAGATGGATTACAGGATTACTTTATTAATACCCAAAAGGAAACTGCAGTTTGGAGTGCAGTATGGAAAATAAGCAATTGCAGGATGGGGCAGCCGGGTGGACTAGCCCAATTCTTCTAGGCCTAAAAAGTTGCATAACATCCAAAGAAATAGATGTGCTCTAACACAACACAGCAGGCAAATCCTTGCTCACAGTAATTCATCGAATTTTAATGAAGTAGAAGACTTTCAGTTCATATTTGCATCCCTCCTTCCCACACGTGGCATACAGCTTTAACATATGCAAGAGTAACGCAGTAGGATTTTACAAAACCTGTACTTCCACCTGTGTTGAGTAGCTTAAAGGACAGAGATCCATAGACGAAAATAGAAGAGACAACCACTGGGACAGAAAGGAAGACAGCATTATGTGAGCTTCTGCGGAAAATCTCCTATTCAAAATCCCCAGAACCCTGTAGCAAAGGCAAAGGCAGAGGCTGGTAAACCTGGCTGGCCATGTGGAAAAGTTAATTCTGCCAGCAGTTGGGTCTAATGTCACATTTCATATTCAGAATCCTGTTCAGACGAAGAAAAAGAATTTCACTTTAATTCACATTGTGCTGTGATGTGTTAAATTGCTACTGTGTGAGAAAATAACAGCCCATCACGGTGCAGCGCGGGCCCTTGTCGTCAGCGTGAGGAGCTCAGGAGGGTTTGTGTGTGCATGTTGGGTCTGGAACTGAGTCGTTTCAGGAACAACCTCCCTCCCCCTGATAATCAATCACTAATCACTTTTGATACAAAGTAGACAACAGCAGCAGCACCAACAGTTCACAGACAGTTGCTATAAGGCCTCAGGTGCAGGTTTCTGTTCACATGGCTTCAGTATAGTCAGTCTAGTGTTATCTGTACATGTTTTAACAGGTTGGCCTGACCTTTTCACCATAAAGAGCCGGCAGCACAGGAGCATTAACTAATGAACACATCCCTGCTGATTTTCTATTCATGCCTTCTCTGTCCTTCATGCTGTTCCACGGCACTAATCAACCTTTTATTTCTGCTAAATAATAATTCAACAGAACCTATTTCGACCTCAAACAGAAGCACAGCATGTAGTTTGACTGATTTAAGTAGCTCTTATCCCTCTCATTAAGGGTGAGTATCTATGGCAAATCAATGATTTATAGAATGAAACTGATTCAGAACTGCTTCTTAAAAACAGCAAAAAGCTTACTTTTTGTATTTGTTAATAGGAAATCAGAGCAAGTGATTGTGTTAGGTCACTCACAAAAGACTAAGATGCTCTTTGTAGTTTGATTCAAAATTTGCTAGTGGTCAATGGGGAGAGGCGGGGTCAGCCTGGACAGTCTCCAGTCCATCGCAGGGCCACACAGAGACACACAAGGACCAACAACCACACACACTCACACTAAGGGCAGTTTGGAGTCCAACAACCTAACATGCAGGTTTTTGGAGGGTGGGAGGAAGCCGGAGAACCCGGAGAGAACCCACAGACACAGGGAGAACATGCAGACTCCACCCAGAAAGGTCCTGGTTCCCCCCGGGACTTGAACCCAGAACCCTCTGGTCCTGGTTCCCCCGGGACTCCAACCCAGAACCCTCTGGCTGTGAGGGGACGGTGCTAACCACCACACCACCGTACCGCCTCCACAAGTTTTTTAGGACTTAATTTTTTTCCCATGCTGGGGAAGTCCAGAGATCTGTTGATGATGGCGTACAGAGCTGTTGTAAGCTCTTCTGGACAGGATTTGAAAAAAGGGAGATATCCCACACTGGCCTGTACATGGATTAAAGTTCACCGTGGCTACGATGGATTTCCGACATTTGGAGACTTATATCAATGTAGATCTGAGGGGAAAGAATTGTGGGCGGGGGGCCCTGCTGTAGTTTTTATTGGCAGATTGCTAGACCAATGATATGGCGTAAAGCACACGTGCGCCTGACCCAAACCAGAGAAAACACAGGAGCCCGTTGTTACACCCGGGATGATGATGATGATGAAGGTCGACTACCCCATCACATCGGGAAGGGGGGGGGGGGGGGTCTCTGAGACCTCCTGGAGCGTCCCACAGGTGGCTCTTCACATTTCCCAAAACGTCTGAACTAATTTAGAAACAGGCATAATTTGGATTAACTAATTACATACTAAGGATCTAAATAGGAACGTTATTGCATTAAAAAACATTAAAACCTAAGAAAGTGATGTATTAACAACGCTAAAGAAAGGATTAAAAGCTTTTAATAGCTTCACCACTGCCGGTTGCCGCAAAATGCATTCTGGGATATTTTGGACGGAAGATTTATTTTTTCACTTTAATTCATGCTTATTTGTAAACTTCTTTGTGTAGACACTATGGGGGTGAATGGCCAGCCTCTGCTCCTGGCTGGTCACCGAAATCCACCTCAG